>JOMC01000180.1:152084-184101 GCA_000812125.1 Aspergillus ustus
TCCACTACAAGCGATCAGGGCACATTGATGGCGGGAAGATAAGCCAGTTATTGCACGCTCCTACGAGAATTTCCCTTTACTCGATGACAAGGGCAGTAGAGTAGAAGCTCGCATCAGGCGATTGGTAGGGGAACGCCATGGATGACGGTACCGATAAAAGTAGACGACGTCACACGAGAGGTTCCAAACGCTCGCCACGCATCCCTCTACTGGACCTGGTGATGCGGGATTTTGAAGTCTAGATGTGCACAGCTGCGGCAAATTCTGATGGCAATTGCCTTGAGATCGTCTCATATTGATGGGACAAAGAAGGACTGGATGATTCTATCCAACTCGGTCAGGGTAATTGAGCGGTGCGTTTTGGCCTGGGGGCCCAGACTTGAATGGCATGATAGGTAGGGTGATTCCCGATCAGTGAGGATAATATCATGAACATGAAAGTACTTCAGTGCGGGGAAATCCGATGACTGCGAGTGTGGGATGATATAGAATGGCAACCAGCTTCAGGCTAGACTATAAATACGCGAGTCGCCGCTTGTGATGTGATCTCCATCGGCTGCGCTATACTACTATGGGCCTTGCTGCCCCAGGCTCCTAGTCGACAATGTAGCTTGAATCTTGAAGAACTCAATTTTGAAGCGCCCAGCTGGTGGGATTATTCCGTGGGAAGTGTTGGAACTTACACAGCATGTCAGGCTGGGCGCGAGAGTTACTGACTCGGGTCTCAAAAGGGTGCTGGCAGACAGAAGGCCGTTTTATGCATCCCATCGTTTTGAGGCGATGTTTGACCCTCGCGTCGACTAGTAGTATGCAGGTGCAGCGGACATCCGGCGGTGCCCGTTTCCCGAAACAAAGCAAATCTAATCGCCTTACCAGACATGTCTCATCTTATTGTAGAGGGCTCTTTCCTACTTGATCGTCAAAAGATGACGATCACGATCCTCGAGGGCATGTGCGTGGTTCAGTTGCCAAGTGGCCGTGTTCGGAGCGGCTGTCCACGTACTACATGAACAATAATCTGTATCTCCACGCGTCCTTTGTAGACCATCGCGAATTTAGAAATGGTAGGATGAAGGCAATACCAGGACAGATAGGCACAAGTCACCGGAGGCTTCGACACATAGGTTGTAATGAAACAGCAAGCAATAAATCCATGGATGTTCTATGAAAGGTACTTTATCCAACAAAAGATGCGCCCTTAGCCCCGGTTTTGGCTGGGGCTTGATTGCGAAACGGCGTCCCGATCTTGGAATTTGGCGATGTAATTCGATTACCGAAGTTGGTCCCATACTGTATCTAACACGTCAAACGGCTCTTATTAAGTACTAAGTAGAGTCGTGCTGTGACGCGGAGAAAGAGGATCAGGTATCGGCAGCGTTTACTAGTAGTCCATTATAACAGCAATTAAAATTTCTCACAATAGACTTACTAGGCAAAGGCGAGCTCGCCGGAGAAGACGCAATTCAGAAACTGACTTGCAGGTACTAGTAGTGACCGCATAAGATAGTGGGCTGCAAACCAACAGTGTTTGCTCTCCATGTATTGGAGGGTTCGGTGGTAACAGAAATACCAATACACTCAGAAGGCCCGTGTTCGGATCGCCGACAAAGCAGCAGAAGAAAAGAACTTTGGCGGACGAAAGAAGAACGAGGAGCAAAGTTGGGCAACGCAAAGGGGGAGCTCAGCTTTCCATCAGCACCAGGTAAAAATACTGGAACCATTGCCGTCACCAACACAGCGCCATCACCATCACCATCACCATCACCATCCTCCTCCTTTCTCCTTCACCTTGTCTCTCACCTTCATCTTCACCATCACCATCAACGCCAACATTGAAGGTCATTAGACTCTCGTCGTCCTTTGCCGCTTCACCTTTGGTCTCATCGAGCCCCTCGACACCTCTTCACCTACAACTCTTATCAGCGTACAAATATTGACGAACAGATGGCTTCAGCTTGAGCCTCTTGTTCCCCGACTAGTAGGCCTGACCCGCGTAGATTTGCTGGTTCACCACACGAGGAGACACTAGAGCCAGACCCTCCGAAAGAAGATTCCTGGCAGGCCCGGTAAGGCGAACTCCCTTCCATCTCATTCATTTTCTTCTCCTTCCCAGTCCTTCCTCCACCCTCCTCCTTTCATCCGCCTTCGACATTGTGTTCATCTTAATTCTCGAATTCATCCACTCCTCCCATCGCATGCCGCTTGCTTATAGTTAATTTCAAGCAGGTAGCTCGACAGCTCACGAGTCACGAACGCGTGATCGCTCCCTTGACGAAAGCCCTTCTCTCCCGCGCATAGGCGACTGTCGTCTACACTGCCAGTCCATGACTCCTTGATATCCATCCAATTGCTCTCTTTATCTTGGCAGTCCCTGTCCCCAAACCTTCGCCGCCGCGCCTTGGACGCACGCGGCTACCACCATGACGGGGGCTCCGCCGTTTAATCCACAGTCTCCGACTCAGCAATCTCGTTACCCTGCATATTCGCCCCCCAATAAGCCGCGACACTTCTACCCCAACAACGATCAGTACCAGCAGCGCCCGCCGCAGACTCCCCCTGCCTTCCCGCAGCCCAATCTATCTCGGAGTCCCCACTACTCCCATGCGCCTTCGCCTTTACCGGGCACCCTACCACCATTGAATGGGAATGGGCCTCCACCATTGCATTCGTCCGATCCGGCATCGCAATACCAGTCACATTCAGCCGCGGGAACACCGCAATACTCCCTTGGGCGGCCATACCCTGGGTCTCTGCTACCCGGAAACAGCGCATCTCCATACGGGCCTTCTACGCCGTCCCATGCACATCCATCGACTCGACCAGATAGCCACCCCCATGTGTCTCCAAAAAAGGAGCCAGAGCAATCCTTCTCCTTGAGCCATGGCGTTCCTTCTTATTCATCGTCGCTCTTGCGAGAGCCCAGACCAAGCTCTCCACCCAGGGAAGCTGTACGTTGTTCTTTTTTCAGTTTTCTTATCACCGTTAGCCCTAAGGTCGATCTATTACTATCTGATACTGATACTGACGCGTTGCTACTTTCGCGCACAGAAACCTTCTCGCGCCGCCGACCCTATGTCATTTGCTAGCATTCTCTCAGGACCTTCAGAAGAGCGAACCCCTCCCAAAAGGCAATCCCCTCCACCAGGCATTGCTGTGGTTCCTTCGGCTGCACCTTCAATTACTGCGACAAGCCTTAGCCCTCCACCCCCGGCCCCTCTTCATCAGTCAAAAGTTAGAGAGCTTGAACCTGCTCCCCCTGCTTCAGCGTCGCGATTAGAAAAAAAAAACGGCACCGAGAGGCGTCGACGTACTACTGATAAAGACCAGAGAACCGCAGACATTTTGGCCAATGGTGTGACAGAACCCCCGAAGATCGCACGTCCGGCTCGCAGAATACTGTCCGAGAAGGACACGGAAATGGTCAACAAGTTTATCAGTGAAATCGACAATGCAGATAAAAGCGACGTGGAGGCCCCAGGGTTTGAAAAAGAACGAGAGCGCTACCTGGCTAAAGGGAAGAAGCGTTTACGGGATGTTGATCGGACTGAGGGAATCAAACGCAAGGTATGGTCGCAGTTTGATCCTAGTTCTGTACAAGCCTAACATACTGTGTAGCGCCGCCGACATGAGTTCCTTCTCCAACTAGGAAAATCATTCGACAAACAAGCCAATGCCGGTATGGACCGGTTCCGAATCGCGAACGAAGCATCCGTCATTTCCGAAGTTCAAGCCAAAGAGGTTCAAGATGAAAAGGAACGTAAAAAGGATATGCAGCGAAAGCGCCGCCGAGAGAACACTGTACGGATGGAGATGCAGAAGAAGCTCGAAGCGGAGCTCAAGGCGAACGAGACCCAGGACTCGGCTGAGAAGGCGAAATTCTTGCGGGAAGCAGAGCGGGCCCAGAGAAAGATCAAGACAACTAAGAGGGCACTAGAAGGTGTCACTTCTCCTGAAGAGATCGGCGATATCACTCCGTTGGCTCCTAACCTTGAGGGAGGAACTACCAGCTCTTTCCACATCGGTCGAAGCTCCCCGTCAAGGCGCAAGTCTGGCCGTGGCGGACCCGTCACACGCCCCAAGAAGTCGAAGGAACAGAAGCAAGCTGAAAAGGATGCTGCTGAAGCCGCCTACGCAGCGATGGAGAATGATGAGCCTTTGCCTCTTGCTCCTAAGGAAGACCCGCGAAAAGAGTCTCTCAAGAAAGATGCCCGAGGAAACCGTTCGAAAGAGGCCACCCCGATTCCGATCTCGACGTATGAGACAAAGGGTTACAACCAGATTTATGAACAAATCTGGAGGGATATTGCACGTAAGGATATTCCCAAAGTTTACCGCATCAAAGCCGCTTCCCTCAGCACTCGTCAAGAGAATCTGCGCAAGACAGCTCAGCTGGCCAGTAAACAATCACGCAAGTGGCAAGAACGTACGAACAAGAGCATGAAGGATACGCAAGCCCGTGCTAAACGAACGATGCGTGAGATGATGTCCTTCTGGAAGCGCAACGAACGCGAAGAACGTGATTTGCGTCGCCTTGCCGAGAAGCAAGAACTCGAGTCGGCCAAGAGAGCGGAGGCGGAGCGCGAGGCTAATCGCCAGAGACGCAAGCTCAACTTCTTGATTTCACAGACAGAACTGTACTCCCACTTCATCGGTCGTAAGATTCAGGGAGCGGAAGGAGATGAGGCTGAGGTCGCCAAACTAGGTGCTGCGGGATCGAAGGTTACAAATTTCGAAGACCTGGACTTTGATGCAGAGGATGAAACCGCACTGCGACAGGCTGCCATGGCTAACGCTCAGAATGCTGTTCAACAAGCCCAGGAACGGGCGCGCGCTTTCAACCCCGACCAGAACCCCATGGATGCGATGGACGACAGCGAATTGAACTTCCAGAACCCTACCAGTCTGGGGGACATCGAGATTTCGCAACCTAATATGCTTACAGCCAAGTTGAAAGAATACCAGCTGAAGGGTTTGAACTGGCTTGTCAACTTGTACGAACAGGGTATCAACGGTATTCTGGCAGATGAGATGGGTCTTGGTAAAACCATCCAATCCATCTCGGTTATGGCGTACCTCGCTGAAGTCCATAATATATGGGGCCCATTCTTGGTCATCGCACCCGCATCAACCCTTCACAACTGGCAACAGGAAATTACCAAGTTTGTTCCCGACATCAAGGTTTTGCCCTACTGGGGATCGGCCAAAGACCGCAAGATTCTGCGCAAATTCTGGGATCGCAAACACATCACCTACACCAAGGAGTCAGAGTTCCATGTGTTGGTAACATCATATCAACTTGTGGTTCTTGACGCACAATACTTCCAGAAGGTCAAATGGCAGTATATGATTCTTGATGAAGCCCAAGCAATTAAGTCATCTCAGAGTTCGCGTTGGAAGAGTCTCCTTGGCTTCCACTGCCGAAATCGTCTACTGCTGACTGGAACTCCTATCCAAAATAACATGCAGGAGTTGTGGGCCCTTCTTCACTTCATCATGCCGACTCTATTCGACTCTCACGACGAGTTTAGTGAGTGGTTTTCCAAGGATATCGAATCACACGCGCAGAGCAACACGAAGCTTAATGAAGACCAACTTAGGCGTCTTCATATGATTCTTAAGCCCTTCATGCTTCGACGTGTCAAGAAGCATGTGCAGCAAGAACTCGGCGATAAGGTCGAGAAGGACGTTTTCTGCGATCTTACCTACCGCCAACGTGCCTACTACACCAACTTGCGGAATCGCGTTAGCATCATGGATCTCATTGAGAAGGCTGCGGTTGGTGATGAAACGGACAGCACGACGCTGATGAACTTGGTTATGCAGTTCCGAAAGGTCTGCAACCACCCAGATCTGTTTGAACGGGCCGAGACCAATTCACCCTTCTCTCTCGCATACTTTGCAGAAACCGCCTCATTTATCAGAGAGGGCCAGAATGTGGACGTTGCCTATTCGACGCGCAATCTGATTGAGTTCACCGTACCACGAATACTCTGCAAATCTGATGGTCGCGTTGATGTGGCAGGGCCTAACAATTCAAAGGCCGGTTTCCGTACCAAATACCTAGGCCACATGATGAACATATTCACCCCCGAGAATATTAAGCAGAGCATTGAGGATGATGGTGCGTTCTCGTTCCTACGCTTCGTGGACACTTCTATCGGTGAGGCCTCTCAGCTGTCCCAGCTGGGTGTCTTTGAGCGCGCCGTTCGTCATCGCGGACAGACGAACAGATTGTCCCGTCTCAACATTGTCTATGATGGCGAGAAAGGTCAACTGGCAAACACTGCTTTACCTCACGCCCTGTTAAACATCGTTCAGCGCAACGACAGACAGGCTGTTCATGACATTACACCAGAGGGATACATGCGGGAATTGATGAATGTCTCCCAGACTGTCTTCGAGCAAGAGGGCCTAAACGTGATTGAGCCTTGCGCGGGGCCGGCGGCATCTGCGCCCCCGATTACGCTTGTATCTTCAGGACAAGAGGCCTCGATCGACACCGTGGATAGTCTGTTCAATGTTTCCGTTCGACATGCGCTATTCGGCGTTCCCTCGAAAGCGATGGAAGAGCAAATCATCGAGAAGCAATTGGACCCGGCACCCTATTCTCTTCCTCCGATGCTACCTCAGCCACTTTCAGCCAAGGGTCGTTACACTCACATCGAGGTACCTTCCATGCGGCGGTTCGTCACTGATTCCGGTAAACTAGGTAAACTGGACGAACTCCTACGTGAACTTAAGGCGGGCGGTCACCGTGTACTACTTTATTTCCAGATGACACGTATGATTGACCTCATGGAAGAATACTTGACTTACCGCAACTACAAATATTGCCGCTTGGACGGAAGCACGAAGCTTGAGGATCGCCGAGATACGGTTGCCGATTTCCAACAACGCCCAGAGATCTTCGTGTTCCTCTTGTCAACGCGTGCTGGCGGTCTGGGGATCAACTTGACCGCCGCAGACACTGTCATCTTCTACGATTCGGATTGGAATCCTACCATCGACTCACAGGCCATGGACAGAGCTCATCGTCTGGGTCAGACTCGGCAAGTCACCGTCTATCGACTCATCACCCGAAATACAATCGAAGAACGTATCCGCAAACGAGCCCTACAGAAAGAGGAGGTCCAGCGAGTCGTTATTTCAGGCGGTGCAGCTGGTGGCGTTGACTTCAATACCCGCAACCGGGAAAGCAAGACAAAGGACATTGCCTTGTGGCTGGCCGATGACGAACAGGCGGAGCTTATCGAGCAGAAGGAACGAGAGGCCCTTGAACGTGGTGAAACATTTGGTGCTGGCAAGGGCGGCAAGAAGAATGCTCAGAAGAGAAAGAGGGATATCACATTGGATGATATGTATCATGAAGGTACGTGCTCTTCCTCTTCCCCAGTCCTCGTGAATGTGTTGCTGACTAAACTTTTCTGCAATATAGGCGAAGGAAATTTTGATGATATTAGTGCCAAACCCTCGGGCGCTGCTACACCAGTATCAACAGCAGAAAATATTGGGACCCCCTCAGCTGCTACGCCAGTCCCCAAGCGAGGGCGCGGCCGGGGCGGAAAGGGGACGTCTAAACGAGCGAAAACGACAAAAGAACGACTTCGTCTCATAGATGGTGATGGGGGTCTAGGTGGTTAAATTGGCGAGTTGATGGTTTATTATTATATTTGCATGACGGCGTCTTGTGTCTACTATATTGTTTCCCTACCGTTTCGTCCTTTTTTTGCCTTCTCTTCGGGATCCTTCTTACTTTTCTATTACTTTCTCTTCTATTCTGCTCCGGTAGGGCAGTTTTACATTTTCCTTGTATTAACACAAAGACGGCGATATTCTATGCAAGCTCCACGTCAAGAGTGGAAGCATGATGTCAGATGGAGGGTAGAGATATTTTGCATTCATACATGTGCTTTTGAGGGGAACCGGGGTTGGATTTGGCCACTGTGTTCAATATGTGTTATAATAAAACAGCTATAGGCGTGTTAGGTGCGGATGTAAGCCTTACACAAAGATGATTACCTGAGGATGACTCGCGATGGCTTTCCTGACTGGGGCAAAACGTACGATACGGATCACAGGCAGATCCCGGCCCGCCATCAGGCAAGGGTCCCAGGAAGCGCTAGCCTCGGTCAACGGCGGTGCGCGGTATGTGTATTCCGATTACCCGCATGAGGCAAAACTCCCTTCTGAAAGTTGCTCTCAAAGGTTCCAGGTTTCAGAGACTGCGGTCTGTGCCATGGCACTTTGGCACTCCGCCGAATACACGCCGTAATTTCTCCGTAATTTCACGAGTCGAGACCAAGAGGGGGCAGAACAGCCAATTATATATGAATGATTGTCAATTGCAAACCACACTAGACCATATATGCCTAGTGAATCTCCCCGCAGTCACGGGAGACAGGGAGTTACGGCGTTTGGATGCCGAAATTTGCACAAGTCTTGAAAGTTGAATCCCGTCTTCGGTCCATATTTAGTCACTCTCGATTTCCCCCCTCTATTTCTCTGTTTTCCCTTCCACCCTATCCCTTCACACCAATTGTTCTCCATCGGCACAGCGAAATACTCGTCCCAATGGAGGCCCTTCTCCAGCAGTCTCGGGCCATGTGTCCGTTCCTCAAGCGCAGCTCTCCGACTACTCTCCGCTCGCTTGCCACGGCCACCCGCCCCAGTGCTAGCCCCGGCGGTGGTACCATGTCGAACTTGCAAAGGTTGGCTCGCCGCTGCCCCGTCATGAGCAAGGCCCTCGCTGTGCAGAGCGCCCGCATGACCGGTACCAAGCGCTTCACCTCCTCTGCTGCTGGTGTGCCGACTTCAGCCAAGCCTGCTCGGACGACTGCAGGCAAGAGGGCGCTGCACTCCACCGGCGGAAATGGTGCCAACATGAGCACCGAGTTCCACAAGGAGGCCCAGCGAGGTATGTTTGGAAAACATGTCAATTGTCTAATTCGGGGTGCTGACATAGAATCTCTTAGTACACCCAACCTTCTCGAAGGCCAACGCCAACCCTCTCGGAGCGACCGCTCCAGTATCTGGTCCGCGTCCTGGAGCCCCCGTGGCCCCTCCGTTCGACTACAACGCTTTTTACAATGCCGAACTGCAGAAAAAGCACCAGGACAAGTCCTACCGCTATTTCAATAACATCAACCGTCTTGCTCAAGAGTTTCCCCGGGCCCATACCGCTTCCAAGGAAGAGAAAGTGACGGTCTGGTGCTCCAACGACTACCTAGGTATGGGACGCAACCCTGAGGTGCTTTCTACGATGCACAAGACTCTCGATATATACGGAGCTGGCGCGGGAGGTACCCGCAATATATCTGGACACAACCAACACGCCGTGGGGCTAGAGAATACATTGGCCACCCTCCACGGCAAAGAGGCCGCCTTGGTGTTCAGCTCCTGCTTTGTAGCCAACGATGCTACTTTGGCCACTTTGGGAAGCAAGATGCCCGACTGTGTTATTTTATCTGACAGTCTGAACCACGCTTCAATGATCCAGGGTATTCGCCACTCTGGCGCGAAGAAGATGGTTTTCAAGCACAACGATCTTGTTGACCTTGAGACGAAATTGGCGTCTCTCCCGGCACACGTTCCGAAGATTATCGCGTTCGAATCGGTGTACAGCATGTGTGGATCCATTGCTCCAATTGAGCAGATTTGCGACTTGGCCGACAAATATGGAGCCATCACTTTCTTGGATGAAGTTCATGCTGTAGGCATGTATGGACCTCACGGTGCCGGTGTTGCCGAGCATCTTGACTACGAAATCTATGCTTCTCAGGATGCCGCAAACCCCCTTAGCACAAAAGGAACCGTGATGGACCGTATTGACATCATCACCGGTACACTGGGCAAGGCGTATGGATGCGTCGGTGGCTACATTGCTGGCTCTGCCGCAATGGTTGACACCATCCGTTCTCTTGCGCCCGGGTTCATCTTTACCACCTCTCTCCCACCGGCCACCATGGCCGGTGCAGATGCCGCAATTCGCTACCAGTTCCGCCACCAGCAAGACCGCGTTTTGCAGCAGCTGCACACTCGTGCTGTGAAACAATCTCTCAAGGATCTGGACATTCCTGTCATCCCGAACCCCTCCCATATCGTACCCCTTCTAGTTGGTGACGCCGAAATCGCCAAGAAGGCCTCTGACAAGCTCCTCGAGGAGCACGGCATCTACGTCCAAGCAATCAACTATCCCACCGTTCCCCGCGGTGAAGAACGTCTCCGGATTACACCCACCCCTGGACACACCAAGGACCTCCGCGACCACCTCGTCGAGGCCGTAAACAGTGTTTGGAACGATCTAGGCATTAAGCGCGCAAGTGATTGGAAGGCCATTGGCGGCTTCGTCGGCGTCGGCGTCGAACAAGCCGAGCTCGAAAATCAGCCAATCTGGTCCGACGCTCAGCTAAACCTGCAGCCGAACGAAGCCATTGAGGCCGCCGTGGAGCGCGAGTTCAGCGCCTCGCGCGTCATCAAGGCCGGGCACACCATCAGCTCTGTAGCTGCTGCTGCTGCTTGAGTGCCCTCTGAGGCATTTACGGTCAACCTCTGGGATGTGATGCGGTATTATATATAGCATTTCTTCTCCCGTCCGCTCCCTACACTACGTACTACTAGCACATTTTTGTGCTTATATCCTAGTCCAATTACGTTCAGGATTATATACCTGCATAAAGGATGCTTTATAGGACCGGCCTATCATTTATTCTTAGGTCCGAATCCATAAATTATCCTGTTCCACTTTTCCACCTTATCTACTCCGTATTTTGTAGCCGTAGCAGCTCAATTGTATATGCCAATGTAGCCGTAGCCTTTTTGATATCCATGTCCGATCTCCTTTTATATGTACAATAACAGTTTTAAATCAGGTGAAACGCCAGCTTTGCACAAACATATCATGGCATCAATCTATGTCCCCTCGTTCGTCTTCCCTGGTTATTCTTCCCAATTCTACCACTCTTCCGCGTCAAATACCAGTTACGCAAAGAACAGCTTTACCTCCGCCCACCCCGACTAACCTTCGGGAACTCCACGGGAATCCTCAAACGCGCGATTCTCCTCGTCGCGGCCTCACTCTTTCCGCCTCGTATGCCCCACTTCTCAAACTCGGTCTCACGGGGCTTATCAACTCGGCATCCCAGTTCACGGAAATACTGCAAGATGACAATGTTCTCAAGCTGCAAATCGTCACGCAGATCCGAGGGATCCGTAGCCATTTCGTTCGGCGAGTTCCCGCCGTTGGGCGTGGGGACGCCGTCTCTGACCGGCATAGGTGGGATATGCAGGGAGAGCGCGCAGATGGTTGTTTCAAGGAAAGTGACATCGTTCTTGGAGAGGTATGTCCGGTTCGGCGCAAATTTGCGGCGGATGGCGTCGACTGTGGGAGTGGAAAGTGTTGACGAGGAGGTGTTGGAGGGGTCGATGTCGTCTGACGATGAGGATGTGAGTCTTGTACCACCTGATAGGACCCCGGGGAGGTCGTCCCGCGTAGGGAGGCGTCTGCTCCCGGGCCCGCCGGCGGATTGTTTCCCGCCGCGGCGGAGGGAGCGGTAGAGTTCGAGCAGGACGAGGATGAAGCGGAGAATTTGAAGGTGGGTTGCGTTTCCTGACTCGACAATTGCGTCGACGCGGTTGGAGACGTAGCGTGATGTCGTGGCGACCATGAGACCTGCGGATATAGTATCCTGCCAGTCCTTGATTGGAAGAGCGCGCAGGGTGGCTCTTCCGTTGGGGATAAGTGTCTCGATTGAATAGATTTCCGAGGGGTGTTTGGCGTTGAGGTCGGCCTGGGGAATGGGTTTCGCGGCTTGAACTTCAGCCTGAACGGCGGCGGACTTGGTTGCGATGTCGGTTGCCGCATCTGCGGGCATCGAGTCCAGGAGGGCTGACTCTGCAGCTGTAGCAGCGCCCGAGGGGGCATTGGATAGTTGCGCATTCTCAGCCATTGATTGTGTGGCTTTTCTTGATTTCTTCGTACCGAAGGTGTATGTCAAGTCGGTCTTCTGTTCGCGCATAGTCCTCTGTAGTAAATTCCGTTTTAGCAAGCCGCCCCCATCCAAGCTAGGGGAAGGAACAAAGGGGAGCAAACGAACCATCTCCTCATCCTCACTCTCCTCTTCCTCCTCATCAGCAGAAGCCGCCTTCCTTACAGCCCCGCGAAGCGTAACCCTCCGCACTTCCACAAACTCCCACGACCGATTCGCCGGATCAACAACAGCAACATAGTGCTTCAGCTGGGAGTCCGCGTCGTCGTTCGCCTCGCGGCCGACAAAGTCCAACTTGGCATGGTCGGAAGACTGCAGCAGCAATTCTGTCGAGGCGATACCCTTATTATTTCCGGAAGAGATTGATACGTCGTTTCGGGGCTTCAGGTATGGGTTTAAGCGGAAGTTTGGCTGCGAGGTTACGCCAGGGGTTGTGACTATTCAGAGCAGAAGTTAGAAGGTGCCCAGTGAGGTTGTATACGCAGATTACATACTCAGAACAGGAGTCAGCTCGCTGTGGTCTTTGATCAGATTGGCCTTTAGCGGGGGCAAACTTTGAAGGTCGAGGGCGGGCTTTTTTGTTGGGCGTTCGTGGCCATTTGAGGCGCGCTTACGCTTCTTCTCAGCCTTATCAGAGACCATTGTGTGATGACTGAATGTTGCAGGTTGATTTCAGATTTGGTGAGCGGAAAGGTGCTTTGGAAAAAAAAAGGTTGGAGAAAAAGTGAAGGCGGTGAGAAGCCAAAGGCGGAGAAATGCAACCACACAAAGCAATTTCACATGCTTGGTGATCGAGACAATACTTTCCATGACTTTACAGGCTTTAAACGGCGAGAAGACTATGGTGGAAATAAATGCAAGTCGTAGGAACTTTTTGTTTCGTATTCAGTATAAACACTCTAGGACACCGTCCATGCGGAATATGTAGGTGCACCAGCCGAGGCCGATGTCCACAGATCCCGTAGTAATTGACCAGTTCACAGGCCAAGCTCGAAAGCAATCAGCGGCATATAAGATCAAGATAGTACAGGAAGACCAAAGACCATCCTTCCACTGGTTCCTCCCAACCCCCGCCAAGCACACTGAGCCCCTCCGAGGATACAGGTCGTACAACCCCACCACCTGGTCTGAAGTAACAGCCGAAAACGTTTGATGAACCCGAGGGATTGGAATGGGACAAGTCGTCTCCGTTTCGTGAGATTGGGAGACGGCCCACGTTGAGTATGTGGGTTCCGAATTCAACAAGATAATTTTGAGGAGAGCAATTGTGTGTGTACTAGACCAGGCAGGCCTCATTGGACGAGGCAGAACCACGAAACGATCATAACCGAAAGAATCATCATCGTGACGTCGTCATTATTTTGTCGTGTTCAGCGCTCAACACCGAGCCTAACATGAGAAGCTGAGATGGAGGGGGCGAGTTGTTTATTTGCTGTATTGACAATTAGACACAGTTCAATCCAAAGCTAATTGATTGGAAAGAACTCACGATCTAGCCCTCATCTTTCTGCGCTTGCGCTTGAGACGACGAACGCGCTTCTTTCTCCACTTGGCTCTCATCTTCGTAGATGTTCTACTCGGTCAGGCAGTTAGGAGCTGTGTCTTGGAGCAATGAAAAAGCCATTGAGGCTGATAGGGAGGCCTGGTACTCACACTTCTGCGACGATGAAAGATGGTTGAAAGAAGGATGGAGTCGGGAAGCCCAGAGGGCGTTTTGTGTGCGGAACACCGCACGTGACGTCCCAAGCCCCCGTAGCTCCTTTAGGTTCCCTTCCTCATGCTTACTAGCGTCTGATTGGCCCTTGTCATCTTTACCGAGTCCTCACTCTCAGAGTAAATCGCATGACATCACGAAATTCACGAAAACACCCAGTGGGTTAATTCCATATTCTGTGTTATTAATGATGAGTATAACATTTTTTTTTCTTTCCAAATGATAAGAGATTGTGTATATCTCTTCTATATATCCATTGTGGGTATATAACTACTTCAAGCCCTAGCCCTAGTAACCTTCAAACGGCTTCTCTTGAAGGATTCCAGGGCCCTTAATACTCGAAAACACATTAATACGCATAGCGAAACTTTGTCGCCATATCTCCCAGTTTCTCACCATCTTCTTCGAGATAACTGGGATCGCCGCTTGCCATAATGCGCGCCCGTTGTCGGTTCTGATGCCAAATCGCCAGGAAGTAGACGATGCAGCATGCGCAAGAGAAGGCAAGGAACGAAACACCAATGCTGAAACCAGGCTTGTAATGGTTGGCCTTGTCTTTCTCAAGGAAGGAATATGTAGCGATGATACCGCCAACTTTTATTTCGTGTTAGCGGCGCCGAACATCGCAGCGTTGGAGACATTCGGCCACTTACTGTTTCCAAAACCAACCTGCCATGCAGTGCCGACACTGCGGCGCCGATGGCCACCGAGGTTCATTGCGAACCAGCAGACAACCACGGGCATTGCGCTGTAGCATCCTGCTGTGACAAGGAAGAGCGCTCCGTATTGGACGTCGGTGTTATTCTCGCCGTGTACGTTAAGTAGTATCCCAAGCCCAGCCATTGAAACCAACATTGGAAAGATAGCAAAGGCGAGGCGGTGCTGCAATTTGTCGGACACGAATGCGATCAACATGGAGAAACCGAACGCTGCCGCCCACGGGGGAATAGAGTACAGTTGGGTTTGGATTGCTTAGAGCCAGTTAGCGAACAGTTCAACAAAGGGGGTCAGAGAAACTAACGTCCATATCCATAAGACTGGATGATAGTGGGCGCAAAGTAGGCATATCCTGGAATATATCAGTTTTACACATTGTTTCTTGAAAATGGAGGGAGCTGGCTAACCATAGGCTGTCACGATCTGTCCAAAGTACATCAGGCCGCCAATAAAGATTTTGTCTGGAGATAAAGTTAGAAATCAAAAAGAGCCGATGCACTGGAGAGCAAATTACAGTCTTTGAAAACCTCCAAAACATCGCGCAACCCCATGCTAGCTTCTGTCCCAGCGTGTCCTGAATCCTGGGCTAGCTTGGCTTGCATGTAATTGCGCTCCTCCTCAGTGAGCCACTTTGCCTCCTCGGGAAAACCAGGGAGAAGGAAGAATAGAGCAATCGCGACAACGCAGGTGAGGATGCCTTCAATAATGAAAACCCACCGCCATCCTGCGAGATTGCGAAGCCCGTCCATCTTTCCAAGTCCACTGGCGAGTAAGCCACCAAAAGCACCAGCTAGTGTGGTAGAACTGAAGAAGAAACTGAAACGCTTCTGCGCTTCACTGCGCTTATACCACATTCCTAGCAAATAGAAACCTTGGAGTTGTTAGAGTCGGTTTAGCAGAAGGATTGTTGAAATGCTTACATCCAGGGAACATGCCGGTCTCGAACATTCCTACATTGATGACGTTAGGCAAAAGGCAAATTGATTCAGCGTCACGGGAGAGTCGTTTCGAAGTCACAGCAAGATTGGTCCAAAGTGAGAGAAGAATGAAGCTAGAGAGGCGCGCATACCTAAGAACCAACGAGTAGTCATCAACCCACCCCAGTTTGTGACAAGACCCTGGCATACGGTGACGAGACCGAAAAGGAACATGCACATGGACACTATGGCCGTCAGCAAATCGCAACATACGTAAAGAGACCCCGCACATACGCCAAACATGGGGCTTCAATTTCTTGAGCAGAATGTTCGAAGGGATTTCGAAGATGATGTATGGGACGAAGAAGATGGTCAATGCGGTGTTGTACTTCGTTCCCTCGACGATATGGAGGTCTTCCGCCAGGCCCAGGACTTTCGCGTTACTGATGTTCACTCTATAAAGTCACTATTAGTTTCAACTCTATGCGATATCTGAAACTGGGGGCATGAGCTCGTACCGGTCCAAGAAGGCAAGCAAATACATGATGCAGAGGAATGGAACGACGTGCCAATCCACCTTGGCCATGAGCTTCCGCTCGGTCGTGTGCGTGAGCAAAGGGAGGTCATTGGGCACGGGCGACTGCAGCTGGCTCTCAGTCTCGACCTTTTCAGGCGGCGGACTCAGGTCATCTTCTGCTCCGAGCTATACATCAGTGCCTGGGTACATATAGATTGGGTCAGTAGTGAAACACGCACCCGTAGCTCCCATGACGTATGCGATGCGACTCGGAAACTTGTTACTGGGAGAGGACTAAGAGAGGAGTGACAGCCCGTGAGTCAGAAGAAAGAAAAAACCGCTATTTAAGAGACAACCCTCCGGCACGAACTAGGAGCACGGGGTTAGAATTTGGAGAAAGGCTGGCCGGTGTCGGCTAAAGGCCGAGCTCGGAGTGCAACCTTGCTGAGGATAGTATGACTCGAGGAGGGTGAGGGGGATGTAGGGCCTTTTGAACTTCGTTCACTTTACCACGGCGCGGGGAAGCAGAGAGGGAGAAAGGAGGAAAAGAAAAGAGACTGAAGCATCCATGGACGCCTCAGGGCATAAATAAGCTTCGGAGGATTCCAAAAATTCCGGCATAATGGCGAGCGAACATCATCGAAGATCGGACGCCTGAAAGCTGTCGTTGATTCTGAATCGGGTATAGGATCTGCTGGAGGAAAGACCAATGTCCGCAGCACATCAAAAACCCCCTTGTGTGTTTTTTTCCGCGCCAGCTGATGGCGTTGTGCGGACTTGTAAGCATGCCCAAGCATCGGCGGGCGCCAGTGGTGTAACTTTATCAGGCATTGTGATCCTGGCCAATCTCGACCCCAGCAATTGGCAGCCCAGCCCGCAAATCCCGCTCAGCCACTAAGCCAAAGGCCCTGAACCGGAGTCTCCTCCATCGGCTATTCGGCTTTCCCCGCAAGTTCTCCCATATTATATAATGGAAATCTGCTTGTTGTGACCTTATCTTCTCGACCTCGGGACTCCGCGTAGCCTATTTCCGCTGTACATACTGTCTTGCTATCACTAGGTTACAGCCCAGACATTGCAGTCACACCCTGTTGCGGGGTCTCTAAGTACTGACCAGTCCCGCGAGTGGCCACTATTATAAATCGCTCGGTTAAACCTCGACTCGTCAGTCTGCCCACCATTATTGTGGAGCTGAAAACTTTAAGTCGTCCATATTCTCAAGCAATTAATGTCATGGCATACATCTCAAGTATATTACAATTGCCGTCTCCCAAATCGTTACAGGTCAAAAGTAGTTGGTATCATGGTCGAATTCCTTCTGAAAGGCTGTCTGTACCTCGGACATTCCCCCGGGGCCTATGCAGCCGGGCCAGTACTCGGCTGTTCCTCAACCGCTCTTCCCCAAGCCTGATCAAAGGCGCTGTCGTCGGAACTCGCCACTACCGGGGTGCTGCCGGCCAACTGGCCATAATCCGACTCTTCTCCGCCCTGGCCGACGATAACAGGCGATGAAGAAGCAGAATCCGGCACTTGAGGTGCCACTCCAGACGGCTCGGATATTGATTCCGCACCGAGAAGCTCAAAATCAAAGTTTGAACTATAAACAACCGCAGCGAAAGCCTCCAGTTCCCTCACGCCTTGATCCATGGCCGTCACGTACAGATTAGGAGGAGACGTTCCGTTGCCGATAACATGCGCTTGCCGGGCTAGCACTGCAAGAACATTCGCGAGCTTTGTCTTCAGCTCCGAGTCCTCCGTGAACGGAACAACTGTAGCCACAGAGGTAAATGACTGCGGAGCTGTGACGGGCCCTGCGGACTTGAACGCATCCACCTTGCATTGCTGGATCAATGTCTCGAAACATTCGTTGTTAAGAAGCATCTGGACACGGGTGAAAGTAGGAGAATCGATAAGATCGGCAGTCTCGTCGAGGAGGTGCCGCAAAGTCGCAGCGGTTTGAGGAGTTGAAGGTTCTGTAACCCCGAGGACACCAGACTCCTCCAGTAGATTGTCTTCCTCTTCCCGAGGGGGTAACAAATAAGCTAACCATTTTCTGTGTCTTCAAGTAGTGTCGGTCAGTATAAGTCTCGAGAGTCAAAGAAGCCTTGGACAGCACAAGGAACATACTTCCTATCTTCCTCGGTATCGCCTTCAATCTTCTTCCGCACCTGCAATGTCAATTCTGACAGTCTCTCGAATGAAATATCATCCCTAGGGTTAAGGGAGCCAAAAACCTCCACGACAGCAGCTTGAACCTCCTCCATCAAGTTCTTCCAACCGCGGTGAAGCAGCCACCAGCTAAACGCAAGATATCGCCG
This sequence comes from Aspergillus ustus, assembly GCA_000812125.1. NCBI lineage: Eukaryota > Fungi > Ascomycota > Eurotiomycetes > Eurotiales > Aspergillaceae > Aspergillus > Aspergillus ustus. Next base: position 170,252 of record JOMC01000180.1, read on the forward strand.
GTTAGTCTCAAAGTCATTCCCCAGCGTCTGTGTGAGGTCGTCATCGTGGTCTTCTAGCCTGATGGTTGAGGGGTCTGCGGGAGGTGTAGCTAAGGAAATCACGCTCGAAAGGTAGTTCCGGCGGCCGAGTAGGTTGAGTTGAACACGGGTAAAGATGGTCAGCAGAGACAGGGTGTAAATAAGAGTAAATGAGCGTGTAATAGCTAGAGACAGTCAGATTACTCCGGAAACTGAAGGGCGAAGACAGGAGGGCATACATGTAATTTTGACCTCATTCCAAAGCTGGGTCTTGTTCCGCTTAGGCTGAGGTGGTGCATCACCTTCGAGAGTCGGCTCACCTAGCTGGCTGGTCCGCAAAAAACTCTCACTAGACAAGCTTTTCCGATCATCTTCAGGTAAGCTGGGTGCGACAGAGCTCATATCAGACCCTGTCGCGGTACCCTCCCCAGCATTAAGACGAGCCAGGCGCTCCGCGCGTTTCTTCTGCAACTCCTTCGTCAATTCCTCCACCGGAAGGGCCTCGAGGATATCCTCTGCCGCAGTCGGTAAGAGGGCCAAGACAGTATATGTGCAATCGGTCTGGTTTTGCTCGAAACGTCGCCGTAAGCTGCGTGGTGGAGAAGATAGTCAGCTTGCGTCGCGGAGCACGCGCGTAAGTCCGAAGGAGTTGCTAACGTACTTTTCCCGAGCAATACGGTCACTGCTCATGCGCTCCCGAGCTTCGGAGATCTTGGAAATCACATATTGTCCGGCCAGGTAGCCAACTCCGATAACGCCTGTGCCGATTGCGAGGGTCTTGCGATTGCGCCGGAACCAGCGCCTTGTAGCACTGATCATGGTGGAGCAGAGTCGGGATTCAGCTTTCAGGAGGTTATTTTGTCAATGTAGTTCATTATATATCACCGATGTTGGAAGAAGCGCTATATCTGAGAAAACAAATACAATTAAGAGATGGAAAAGATGCGAAATGATGCAGCGAAGGAGAGGAGGCCAAGTCATTGATGGTGATGGCAGCAACCGAGAATGACGGGGTCGGAGAATGGAGTGCCAGGAGCGGCCTCGGCTAAACAAGGCTTGCCTTCTGATAAGGAAATGTGAACGACCAAGAACCTGAAGATCATAATAATGGCGTTGCGGTCCTCCAGCGCGTCTCATTATGACATGCTGATAGATACTCTGAATAATCGTATGACGGCATTTCTTCGGGAATAATAATATGCAGCAATCTCCTAGTATGGTCTTGTCTACATTTTGCACCAGCTTGCTGGGGTCACGGGGGGACTTCAGTTCGCTGCAACGTCATGAGGCCCGTGTCTGTGACTCAAGTAAATGACATACGACTTGGAACGTCAGGTTAACTGCCTATAGAGCTCTATTGAGGGCCTCAGGTTTATCCTCGACAGTCTAGAACGTAGAGTCAGACTCATATATGTACCTGCAAGGGATTCGCAGTCATGTTCAAAGTGGGATGTCAGATCTGTAAGACTGCCAGTGGTAAGAGCTGGTAATGGCAATACGGGCAGCACAGAAATACAGGGTTGTGGAGGGGTAGGTGGCGTCACAGTCATACGCACCCGTATTTTAGCAAATCTCCTCCCCGGATCATTCATAATGGATGAACTTGTCCCTTTCTCTTTCAGTTATGAAGGAACGAAAAAGGGCCTTGACTCCCCCGAAACACGATGCGTCCTCCATGAATCAACCTCACCTCAGGATATCTTTCCTCTCTCAACTCTACTCTTCGCACTCTCTCGCTTCAACCAGCGCTCGATAGCTCACCTCTCGTTCAATTTTGCTTCCCAACAAGCACCCGCGCTTATCTCCCCCACGTAGCGGGACAGTCGTCACCGGGAGCCAGCGCTCCTCCGATTCACTTTCTCAGAGATATAGACGGTCAATCTGAGTACTTCACAGTTAGCTACGACCAGATCTTCTCAATAACACCGCCACACCAATCCTAAGACCTCGACAACGTCCTCACTCTCCACCCCGGTAACCTCAGAATGGAGCCCCGCAAGACCCCTCCAGAGTACTTCCTGGAGATCTTCGCGGACACCACGACCGTCAGAGACGTGTTAAAAGGTTCGCCTACGAAATTTACCCCTCCTACCAGCGAACTCAAATTAGGAACCGCAAAACTAACATCAAAAACAGGTATTCTTAACCTAATTTTTTTCCACCGATACTTCCCCTCTATCCGCCCAAAAACCTTCGACGTGCTCGACTTCACCCTCCCCGCAATCAACGATGTAGACCTCGAAACCCTCATCGACTCGCGCATCTCCTCTTTAGTTAGGCAGCATTCTTCATCGGCGGGACACGAGCCCAGCAGCGGGACAACGGGAACTGGCGGGGTCCGCGGGCGGATTGCTGTGGAGTTCTACGAGAAGAAGCGCAGGCGCTCGGGGATGTGGTTTCCGGGTTTGGCAGGGAAAGGCGAGGAGGAGGTTTGTTGGGAAGTTTGGAATTTGGATGTGACGATTGCGACGCCGAGGACAGAGTCCGGTATGTTTTTCTTTGTTCTTTCTACATGCTATTATCGATCAGAGGATATCTGGATACTAACTGCTTCTCCCATTTTAGAACGCGCAAAAGTCCGCAAGGCAATGGAGAATATGCTGCAGAAGGCTGCATTAAAGATCCTGACTGTCGTGAACCGCGACAAGGATCATATCCCTCCGATTACGACTAGTGACTCGAATCCGTTCCCCTACCGCATTGTGCTGAATCCCCGTACAGATGGCTGGCAAAATCGCTTTGGCCTTTATTAATAATTGAGGAATCGTCCTGTGTAGATTATTCACCGGGTGGCTCTCTCTTTGCTGGGCTACGGTACCCAGTTCAATTAGCAATATCATACATGCCCTTGATAGGCGCGAGTTGGCGATTGCCTTCTACCGAGTTACTTGGCTACTCGTATGCCAATCGCAACTCTCCTTGCTTAAGGGCAGAACGGTGCTTGAGCTTGAGTGTGGAAAGTCAGGGAACAAATATCATAGGCAGGAACCGAGCGCAAAGAAATACTGCACAACGTTTACCCAACAGATAAATGCATCAAAATACCTATACTCGCGTACGGAACGAGACCAGCTCCCGCCCTTAATCCACCAGTCATCGCAAACGATCTACAACAACAAAATCATCATATCAAAGGAGAAACAACATTTCCATGTTCCGACGTCACTACCACGCAGCCCACCGTGGCTCTTACCGCACCATCAATACCTTCTACCTCAGGATCAACGAAGCTTCGTGATCATTTTCATCATCGTAATTTTTATTTCACCAAATGCGCAGAGAATAGGCCAGACTTATGGCTGTACGAGACAGCCACAAATCGCATATTCACCGTCGGTCTATTTACTGCGACTTGGTAGCGGCATCAGCCTGGGCCCGGAGGTTGGCCGAGGTAGAGCCACCAGTGAAGAAGCGGCCAACAAGGGGCTGGAGGAGAGAGTTGAAGACGACTTGAGCACCGCTGGGATGAACGTTAGCCATACCCTATGGGTCCGGGGCAACAGCAGGGATCGGCCCACCTGGTCTGGGGAAGAGCCATCCAGAGGACAAGGGCGAACTTGAAGATGTAGTAGAAAGCTGTTTCAACACAGATTAGTACTTATTTATCGGCGATTTCCAACTTACTGTTGAAAAAAACTTACGGAACCAGTAGGGAGCGCTGATAGCACTCTCAATAACGGTAAAGAAAGCGTAAACAACCCAGTACTATTGTTATTTGTTTCACATGTCAGTATCAAGCCGCTGGCGATAAGGCATCACGTGCCAAATGCCTAGGCGACTCGTCCCGGCAGTTGCAGGGGGTAGCATGGGAATCACGAGTACATACAGTCAACCACTTTATCACGCGATGCGTCAGCATGTCAACCCTTACGATAAAACTAATGAGAAGCTGTTCATGCACTCACCTGAGTGTCATCGGCCTTTCCAGCTGTGAAGAGGGCATTGAGGGAGTAGTAGGTGGGGAGGACAAAGCCGGCCAAGTTCACGAGGAGCTCGCCGGCAATGTTGAAGAAGACGAGGAAGGTGTAGATTCCACCAAGTCCAAGGACGACATAGACCTTCGGGACAGAAGTCTGACGCTCGAGGTTGTTGAGGACAGGGTACTTGGAGAGCTGTAGAAGTGGGACCTCGTTAGCTCTAAGTGGTACCTAGCCAAACCCGAAAATGAGGGACAAGTACGACGATGAGCTCGTCATCGGGAAGTGCGGAAACAATTTCCCCCTCGATATGTGCGACAACGGTAAATCGATGGATGACGGAAGAGCACCAGAGGGGCTATTCCGGTATTCATCGAGATAGCGCACATATCGAGATCAGCACTCAAAACGCACACACAAACAACTTACCTCCTTGTCGAGCTGGGCGATAGCGTGCTGAGCACGGTCCTGGAAGCTAGCCATTTTGGATAATGAAGCTGTACGGTCGGAGTGGTTTGGGGATACAAAGCAATCGAAGGTGGAGAGAGGAGATGGAGATAGACAGAAGCGAGGAGAAGAGGGTTGGGTGGTCGACAGTTAATCAAATGCAGAGGTGAGACCAAGCTGCCGGAGAGAGAGTCACGTGTTGTACGTACTACCGTAGTATGACGTCGGCGGTGTGTGTCTTGAGGCTCCAGCCTTCGAAGTTCTGCACGGTGCTAGTACTTGTATCGACTCTGATGACTATGACGAATGATATTCTGCTGGTATGGTGATCATTTACATGGTGGTGTCTATGCATGTGCTTTGATCTAGAAGCTACGCATGTTGCTCGACGCCGGGTTCGAGATTACACGTCTCCCTTCAAGTACAACTGATTATAAAGATACATGCCATAATTAACACGAAAAGCTCCGCAAGCAATCAATTCATCATTATTTTGATAATTAAAACGTTGCAGGCCTAGGAAAGTAAAGACCTAGGTTATACTAGACGGTGGACTCGCAACCAAGCCCGCCACAAGGATTCGGAATCTAGAAATCGCCCATGCGAAAAGAAAGATCAGGAAGAACAGGAAGGCGATGGTAGATAATAAAATAGTAAACATATTGGAAATTTCGGAAAACACTTCCCTGTCTTCGCAAGAAAATAGTAAAATCTGACAGCGCCGTCGGCCGTCGTTGCTCACCTGCCGCCCAGCCACAAAACGCCGCCGACCCGCGAGCAAATAGAGTAATACATGCTTTGATAAGAAAAACAACGTGAGAACAGGAAATGTGCATCTCTGCAAGATATCTTAGAACAATAGTATAAGTATTAACAAAGGTCCAACTGTTTTATCACTGGTCTTCGTCCATGCCAGCCATAGCACCTCTAGCGTTGAACGTGAGTTTCAGCTTCGGTTGTCCTGGTGTGGCAGCTGCGCTTGGTGTCTCGACACCAGAGACGGTCGACATCGCATAGTCATTCCCAACGGCCGACGGCTCATCAAAGTTTGCAAACTGTGGGTAACTCGCTGTTTCTTTCCCTAGTTGAGAGACACACATCGCCTAAATACATGTAAGTAATTTGGAAGAAGCAGTGGGAACATAAGAGGGGACTCACCTCGATGTCGTTGGCATCTTGGAACAGGATACTTCCATCTTCATTATACGTCCGAGCATTCTGGCACAGTAGGTGAACATCGTTCCGGAAGTCTTTCAGGTTCTGGTACTCGTCGCGGTTAATCTTCTTCCGGATCATCTCCATTGCGATAGGGTTGTGGATGATCATATAGTAGTCGGGGTACTGCGTCTTGGGTGGTGGTTTCATGAATGGCTCGATGATAGACCGTGTAACAGGTCCGTCTTCACTATCCGAAGAGTCGGCCGGAAGCTCCTGCTCCATCTCAATCAACGCCTGGTAGACATTGTTGAGTATTTGTTGGATAGCAGCCCGGTCTTCGGCGCTTAGAGTCTCAATAGGTTTGGCTTGTCGGCCCCTCTTTCGTTTCGGCTGAGGGGTTTCTTCCACGAGCTCCTCCGCCTTCCGCTTTGGAGCAGGCCCCCTGCGACCACGCTTCTTGGGTTGAGGGGTTTCAGAGCTCTCGCGAGATGGCTCGGGGGAGGATTCTGCACCCTCTGGACCCTTGCGCGTACGTTTCTCTTTATTGACACGGCGCTTCTCAACCCTTGCTTCTTTTCTCGCAATCGCCTCCTCGATGGTGTCATCATCCGCGTCCACTGCCATTAACCATTGTTCCTCGGTGAGACCATCATCATAGCGAGTAACCTTGCGCTCACGTGCTCCACGGCCGGCAAATTCCACCTCGTTGGTTTCTTCTGCAACGGGGTTCTCATCCGTCATGTAAATCTCGGGAAGTTCACTTTCACCCATGAGACGCGGCAGTTTGTGACCAGGGCCGTACGGAGCAGTTTTCTGGCGTTCTCTGTCGAGGCGTTGGAATACGGTTATTTCTTCGTCTGACCGAGCCATGATCTCATTCAGATCATCATCGTCCATCTCATCTTGGTCTCCAACCTGATCCGTGGCCTCCGCACTCTCAAGCAGTGTACGCAAAAGCGCATCACGTTCTTCGTTTGTTGATTTATTATCGAATTTTCCTGCCTGAATGACCTTGCCGTCCATATCCAGTTTGAATTGGGCGCGCTCGAGAATCTTTTCTTCGATGGAATTTGATGTGATCAGTCGCAGAATTCTCACTTCGTTCTTCTGACCGATACGATGGGCACGGTCTTGGGCTTGAAGATCTTGGTGAGGGTTCCAGTCTGAATCGAAGATGATGACTGTATCGGCTGTCTGCAAGTTGAGACCGAGACCACCAGCACGCGTCGAAAGCAAGAAACAGAAATAGTCCGAGCCTGGAGCATTGAAGAGCTTCAGTAGGTCTGAACGGTCATCAGATTTCGTGGATCCATCAAGACGGAGGTACTTCATTCCACGAAGGCGGAGAAAATCCTCCATGATGTTCATGATTTGGGTCATTTGGAAGAACATCAGAACACGATGACCAGTTGCCTTGAACTTGGGGAGAATTCGATCCAGCAGCTCGAATTTACCAGCAGAGCGCCAGATCAAATCGTTGGTACCTCGCCCAGGGTTTACTTGGTCCTCGACGGGCTCAAAGACAAAAGGATGGTTGCAGAGCTTCCTCAGCTGCATAAGCATATTGCTAAGGCCACGCATCCCCACCTTGCCTCCCTTGCCGTCGCTGACAACCATCTTGTTGTGGGTGGCAAGTTGCTTGTTCAACCTAGCTTGCAAGGCAGAGAAGCGACATTTAACGACACGTTCCTGCTTGTCAGGTAGATCCTTCTCGACATCTTTCTTCAGACGTCTCAGTAGGAAGGGCCGAAGAACCTTGTGCAGACGACGAATAACAAGAAGCTGTTCTTCTTCGCTCAGATCCATGCGATCTTGCCCACCGGTATTGGCGAACGGGGTGTTGAACCATTCATCAAATGATTTGACTGATTTGAAAATGTTAGGCAGAACGAAGTTCAGCAGGGCCCATAGCTCCGGAAGATTGTTTTGCAACGGTGTACCCGTCAAAATCAAGCGGTAACGGCTGGTATAGTACTGGGAAAGAGTGCTGCTCAGTTTCGACTGAGTGTTCTTCATACGATGACCTTCATCGACAATCATGTGAGTCCATTTGATCTTGCTCAGGATGGGTCGGTCCTTGATAATGTATTCGTAAGTCGTCAAAAGAACTTGGAAGTTGCCCCAACGAATGTTCTGTTGTTGCTGTTTACGAGCATTCGGTGGGCCCTTGTAAACAATCCTGGAGACGGCCGGCGCCCACTTTTCAAACTCAAGATTCCAGTTGGTCAGTGTACTGAGAGGGACGATGACTAAGAACGGGCCATTGTTGCGTTTCCTCTCAATGATGTAAGTGATCAAACTGATGGTCTGGATGGTTTTTCCAAGACCCATCTCATCGGCTAGAATACCATTGAGGTTGTTGTTGTAAAGAGAGATCATCCATTGCAAACCACGCATCTGGTACTCTTTCAGTGTACCACCAACAAGGATCGACGGCTGTTCGGTAACTTCCTCGCGTATGCGATGAGCAACCGCATAGTAGTCAATCTTTCGTCGGCCATCGCCTTCCTCATCGCTACCGGATTCGATATCTTCGTCTTCATCGTCTTCAATCTGATGGTCTTCGCCGTAGCGTTCTGCCAGGTTGCGTTGCTGTTCTCTGACGGAAGCAGCAAGTTGCTTGAGGAAGCCATCGGTCTGTTTGAGAAGATGAGAGATACGAGAGTCTTTGGCTTGACCCAAGAGCTTCAGGTAAGTCTCTTCATCGTTGGCTTTGAGAGCCTGGAGACGTTGCTTGGCGGTTCGCTCGACACGCCTCTGCTCTTCACGTTCCATGTTCTGGTGGTGCTGAAGCATCATACGTCCAAGCTTCTGCATGCGTGTGCGCTGTTGATTGGCCGCATTCTGAAGTTCAGCCCCGTGGTTAAGGATTGCTTGCAGTTGGTCGTACTGCTTCCTCTTCTCCCTCGTTTCTCGAGCATCACGTTGCTGCTTCTCAAGCTTCTCGGTAATCCTAGCTTCCCGTAGAGATTGTTTTTTCATGCGCCGGTGGCTGGCACGGTTTGCGGTCATGCCAAGGTTGTCAAAATGAAACATCTCGTTCTGTATTTGCTTGCGGAAGAGTCTCTGCTTTGGTAAGAGGTTGAGCATCTTATACTCTATCAGAGCCTTGAGCTTGAGCGAATCGTCACCTGTTGCAGAATCGCTTTGGCTCGAGTTCCAAGCGTTGAGGTTGGCAGGAAGCTCAGCAAGGTCCGCTTTCCGTGCGTTAATCCGATTATAAAGAGCGATTTCTCTTTCCTCGCGCACTTGTTCCAAATCGATACCTGACGGCATCAAGGCTGGAATACGCATACGATGAGCACGAGACGAATGCTCTGTGAAGGTGATCGCCTTAGGTATCGAGTCGTAGGGCGATTGGAAGTTCTCATAATACTCTCTGGCATTGGTGTTCTCAGTGGATGCAGTTTGCTCAGCCTTGCCTTGTGCAGCTGTCTCCAGGACATTTTCGGCAGCAGAGACGCTATCGGACGGCGCTGGGGTGGGGAGTTTCTTGGACGAAAACAGTTGTTGTTGAATGCGAGGTGGTATTTGAAGGTTTTTCGACAGCATCTTGAAGGCCATTATTTGATTGCGGAGTGTGGCCAATTGTTCAGCAGAGAAACTACCATTGGCTGCTGCTGCAGCTGCAGGCGCACCCTTCTGGGATGCCTGTTGACCCACGGCAGGTGTAGAAGCCGCGTCCGGGATAGCATTGTTGGCGGACGTGACGGAGTTGTTGCGACCTAAGGAGACAAGATGGTAAGCAGCAGTTACGAGAAGGAGTGGTCAAAGAAACGCAGGAAGGCTTACTATTGACTCCGTTGGGCGCAGCAGAATCTTGGGCGGTGCCATTCAACTGCTGTTGCCGTTGCGCCTGAAGTTGCTGCTGCTGTTGCTGTTGCTGTTGCTGCGCTAACTGTCGCTGTTTCTGGAACGCTTGTTGCCGCTGAACAGCGGCAAGAAGATTGTGGGCCTTGAGGTATTCAGGATCATCATGACGGACACCTTGTTCCTGCATCTGTTTGAATTTCTACGGACAGGTCAGTCATTGTAAAGAGAAGACGCTTACGTCCAAAGAGGCAGAAAGAGAAGAAGAGAATATGGTTGAAAATTAAATGGGTTGGGGGCGGTATAAAACTAGACTGGGAGCGAAGGAGAAAAGTAAAGTAAGATCACCATACCTGAAGCACCTCTTGGATGTGCTGTTGGGTTAAGTTCGGGGGTAAGACCATATTGCCAGCCGCCACATTAGGGGCTGCCTGAAGGGAAGCCATGGTTTAGCGCGTCGATTATCTTTTCAAATGCATGGAAAACACGTCGGGGGATGCGACTGAGTCCGAATCAGCTAGCGAGAAACACGTGGAAAAAAGAAATTCGTGAGAGCAATTGCGTGGTCGCGACGGGAAGGCGACAAAGCGCGCGAATTTACGGATATGGGATGACAGGTAAGTGGTTTTGTCGATGAATGCGACAGGAAGCGACCAGTATCAAGTCCTTGGCGACGAATTTCGTGATGTTTGGACTGGTCGGGGGCACAGGGCGGGAGGCGACGAACAGGAGAATCAGCAAGAAGCGAGGGAGGGAAGGTTAAGGCGATGGTAGGGTGGGAATAAAGTCCCCAAAATGAGGTGGATGTTGGATAAAGCGCGTGGGAAATCGGTTTTGATGAAATCGCGATGGAGGACGGCCCTGAATCGCGACTTGGTCGGCGGTGCTCACTCACCCAGATCGAAGGGGAGGAGTTAGAAAAGGGAACGTTGAGTTTTGCCGTTCCCGCCAGTCACGTGCTTCTCCGTGGTTCGCCGCATCGGATTTTGCCAAGACCTTTCCTCCTACTCCATATACGTAGAGTATCCGTCCAGAGCTCTTTACTCCATTAGTCAAATATTGTTGGTTCTCTGAAGCAATGCTAATAGTGCGCATAATTTACAATCCGTGTTTTTTGTTATAGTGGACTTAATACACCGTCGTTTGCACTTACGGAATTAACAATGATACATAATGTTGAAATCGCAAGGCGTATCCTCCGCTTGGAAACCCCCATCGACCTCCACCTTCTAAAGCTCGCCCAGCGAGTGCATGCGGAGAAAACAAAAAAAAGTTACAGTCAAGCAATTATACAATAACAAACCCACAGTGTAGTGCATGGCCTTCGGAACGCCAATTTTTATAAAATCCCAAGCAAATAAAAGGCCACAGGCCCCAGGCCTCAGGGCTCCTACACAGGCGCCGCGCTGATCAAAGGGCGCTTCATCGGAGGGGGTGGTGCAGGCTTCTTCGCGCGAGAAGGTGGTGGTGGAGGGGGTGCTTTCTTGTGCGCAGGGAAACTATTTAGCGTGGTGGAGCTGGTTCTCCTGGACACCGAGTTACCGAATGGTGATGCGCGAGACTCCAACCAGCCATTGTCTGAGCGATCCGAGACGCTTCCGCTATGGTAACCAGCATCATCTACAGGGTCGGGGATCACTCTACTGACTGGGCGGACCTGGACACTGTTCCTTCGAGTGACAAAATTTTCACTGTTTGCGCGCGACGCCCACTGCGGAGGGGCAGGATGCTCCTGGACCTGCCGCAGCTGAGTAGGACCTTCAAAGGTTGGGGTGCGGTTCAAAACAGGCCTGTGAGGGGATGTGTCCTGTGAGTAAACTTTCCTGGCAGGCGTTTCAACCAGGCCGTGCGTGTTGGATCGGATTATCGGTCGCGACTCGGCGGCATTGGTCTGTTCCTCGTGTAGTGGTTCGTAGCGTTCATGGAACGAATGCCCAGTGTTGGAACGCGAACGAGTTCCACGGTGGCCAGTCGGGGGTTGGCTGAGAGATTGCCTATTTCACGTTAGCTTTGAGGGAACCCATTAATGATGTCCAGATAAAGCTTACTCGCTGGACCACTCGTTCTTCAGGCGAAGAAGCACCTCCCTACACTGATCGTGATAACTCAGCTGGGCATCTAGGAAGGCATGTAGGTCCATCACATTCTCAGGCTCTGCGTGCTTGATGTCAAGCATTCGTCGATGGACATCATCGTTCGCTTCTTCGTATTTAACTTTTTGCGTCCGGAGTTCCTCCTCAACGCGATAATCTTCTCTCTTTGCTTTCTGCATCTTCGAGAGCGAGGTGTCATATGCGAGTCGCCGACTGTCCAACTTTTTGCGAGAGGCCTATCAAGTTATAGTCAGACACGGAGCGTCTGCTAGAGTGAAAGGGCCTTACCTGATAATCTTTCAATTGAGTCAAAGATCGCTCCAGAGATTCGAGCCAGCTCGACGTTGCCTGTGCGATGTAGGCCTCTTGAATCCGGGCAAGACGCTCCTCTGCCCGACCAAACACTAAACAAACTGTCAGAGAGTCGATTCGCACATTGACCGCAGAGAAACTCACTCGTCAGGCAGCGCCCATATTCGGAACTTGCTTCGTAGTCCTCTCCGTGAGTAATCATGCTACCACCCAGCTGGGCAATGGGCAGGGTCTTTTCTTTGTCGTCGCCCTCGTTGCGCTTCGAGATGGACTTGACATAGGTGGTCATAGACTTGTGAATACGGTCAATACCTAATAATCGTATGTGGAATTAAAAACTGTCAAATAGCCCTGGGACGACGGTAGCTTACCTTCGTGGCGCACGCCCATTTCCGTCTCCAAGGCCTTAAAGTCGTCGGAGACATTTGTCTTGACTTCACCACCCATTCGCTCCCCAGCCCATTGTTTGAAGCGGTCGAACCTCTTGTTGACGTTCATTTTTGAGTAATCGATTTGATGATAGCGAACTGCCGGAGTTGCGACTTGGAAAAAGGATATAACGTCTAAGAATGACGGGGCAGTGTCATATAAATAAGCCGAATGGGGTAAGAAACGAAGGGACCTTTGTAAGTGTCACAGTTCAAAGATGGTCTTGGACTGCTCGAGACCGACAAGCCCAGAGCTCAAAGAAAGGATAAAAGGAATCTAGCATCCGCGTCTCGAGCGGGAGTTAAGGGTGCGTGCGATAAGGAGGCAGAAGGAAGGAAAGAGAGACAGCAGAGGACGACCATGCGACAGAGGGGAGTGCCTGATAATTAATGAAAAGGCCCACCCCCAGGTAAAATTTCCCTCCAACACTCTTCAGTATCCCCTTTTTTTTTTATTTTTCTGTTTCGCAGATAGGCTAGGCTTCCAGCGCATGCTATTACGTTGACTAAACCACTAATAATGGATTACCATTGCGACCAGAAATACCGGAAAGCGCTTGGGCAACCGTTGAAGAATGACAGGCAGTAACGCCATGCCATGCCATTCGCAATCGTCCAGGTCCATTGCCGGAAGCGCCACAGCTTCCCAATTCCTTCTCCACGGGCGCAAAGGGAGGGTAGGATTCCAGATTCAGGCTCAAGCAAACAGGGTCAGACATCCAAGTCTTTGGAGGGTGAACCCCCAACAAGATAAGCAGATGGGATGGAGCACTGGCGCAGAGGCTGGGCCATCCAAGTTGAGCGTTGGAACCTACACAAATTGGCGCTGCCCGCTGGCGGTTACCAGTTGGATGCGGGGCTCACAGCCACCAGTTCCGAGTCGATAGTGTGTACCTGAAACCTAGTGGGTTGAAACATGGGATGGCTGGACAAATCGATTATCGCGACCTCCTCAGTGTATCACCTTCTGGACAATATTTGACTCGCCCGGATTTGCAAAGGGACACGCGTTTGCGGGCCGGGCTTTTGGGCCACCCACTCTAATCTAGGCCTGTGTTTTGGGTTCTTTGCCACGTCTATTTACAGCACGGGTTTGATAGGTGAGGAGACTGTTGATCAACTGCCAGACTGCCGCTGTGGATGAATCGGCTGCATTGATCTTCGTGGTTTTGTGTTCAGAAGCGCCACGGAATGCAATATTATTAAATATTCGACGACGATCTTGGTCTGACAGGAGCGATGATTGTCAATGCATTCGAATTTCTTGCTGTGACCGTACAATACTGCTTCTGACAGTGATTATTGGCCAGATTCATGGGTGGTGGCAACTTGAACGATACGAAGTGTATTATTATTACTAACTGTTAGTAGCATTATCAACTCCCGGACTCGGAGTCTGTGCTTCCGCAAAAGGCTGTTTAAATCCATTGATCTGCCCGTACTCGTATCAATTCATGGAACGGCTTGGCAGATACTAGTAGGATGAAAAGGCCTCGGTATTGTTCGGCCTCTAGCATAGTGATGGTTGTACCGAAAATTGACACGGTGACTGCTGCCGAATGAAAAGGCAGATTGACTATTAAGTCCAGACGTAGGCTCGTCAAGGAAAAGGACCATCTCAGGCTTTGCAGGTAGCTCAACACCAATTGTGACCCGCTTTCTCTCTT
>JOMC01000181.1:7801-122290 GCA_000812125.1 Aspergillus ustus
ACGAAGTTATTACGCCTTCTATTGAAGTTCAACCAACTGACCCTGTGCCGGCCCATTCGGCCTCGTAGGTAACTCCGCCATATACTGCTGTCCCTGTACTGACCCTGTCCCTGTCCCTGTCGCTGACGTGCCGTCGACCTCCGCCTGCACCATCCGCTTATCCATCGGCGACGGCTGGTAATGCTCCTGCACCGCACCTGCACCTGCACCTGTACCTGTAACTGAACCTGCGAGCGGTGCTTGTGCCGCCTCTGCTCCTGCTGCTGATGCCGAAGATTGGTTCCTTCGCCGGCGGATGAAAAAGAATGCGACGAGGGCGCCGATGACCAGGGGGATACCGACGCCCAGACCCACGCCGAGGCCTACGCCGAGGTGGCTGGAGCCGGAGCCGGAGCTGGCGCTGGAGCTTGATGTGTCACTATCGGATATTGCGGAGGATGTTGTTGTGTTGCTGCTGCTGCTGTTGGAGGTAGAGGTGGACGACGATATCGATGAGGTGGTGGAGGAGGAGGTGGTAGTGGAGGTGGCAGTGAAGCTGGTGGCAGTGGCTATGATGCTGAACGAGTCGAGGGTGAAGAGTAGAGTCGAGTTGTTGCAGTCGCAGCCTGAGTATCCGGAGCAGCACCAGGTCGAGTTGTCACAGTAGGTGACGCCGTTTCCACCATCTAAGACCACGGGAAAAGATATCTTTTAGCGTCTATCCAGCAAACAAACAAATAGGTATATATCGAAAGGGAACATTGGAAGGAATGGCTGGCCAACATACTGTTAATATCAATACAGTGCGTCGAACACGTCGAGACATTCCCGCTAGCCCAGCCCTCTTCGCTGCAGGTTTCAAACCAGTACGACTCATTGTCGCCGTCCGTTTCGATGCAGAGTCCGTTGCTTGCGCAGTACTCGCCTTCCTTGCAACACTGCGCGGGGTCGCCATCCTGCGAGCATGGGACTCGATTCACGTCTGGGAGATTGTCCCGATCGTAGCATTCGGCGACCATGTTGGGAGAAAGAGGAGGTTTCTTTAAATGGTTCCTACTATACCACGAGGGTACGGCGGTTCTGGTGGTCACTGTCACTGCCCTGGAGTGAGATGAGAATGGGCGGGCGGTTTGGTTACGAAAAGGAAAGAGCCTGGATCACAGGGGTTATTCATGAGATGGAACGAGAGGAGACGAGACAAAAAAAAAGAAAGAAAAGAAAAAAAGAGCCTCGGGCAGGATTTGGAGGCGCAGGCACTGCCAGGCGCTGCTGCGAAGCGAGGGGAACTACTTGCGAGAGAAGACTAGAACTAGTCTGGAATGGAAACAGATAAATGGTGGCATGTGGATCTGGATGAAGACACGGCGAAGCTTGACGCGTGGAGGTAATAATATTTAATTACGAGGGAGCCAACAGCAACTGGCAGAATCAATTTCGGGCCCCCCAATCTAAGCGCTAAGCAGCCGCTAAGCTTTTGTCAATCCTGTCCTCCAAAGCCAACGAGGAATCGTTGCTCAGTCCGAGTGTGGAACACTGTCCAAGCCTTCAAGAATCGTCACGAGGAACCTTGGCGGTCCTGCAAGCTGGCTGTGCATGTACGGAGTATATACAACGATCATGTCGAGTCCACCAGGGCTTCACTTTCAATGCCTAGGGAGCTGACATCTTCCAGGGCAGATGAGCTGGTTAGCCGAGTTACTTCCAAATCCACTAAAACTTGCCAAGACAAGCTTCTTCCACCAACACTCCTTTGGGGGGGCTTGGGTGTACTGAAGTGGCCGCCATCTCGGCGCGTGCATCGGGGGCATTCCTAGGATGGATTCGCCCCACAAGGCTGGTTAACTGAGAATGGATCGCATCCGGGGAAGTAACTCTCTTTGGATTGTTCATTACTAGCATTTAGTTGCTGTCTTGGTTAATGTCCCGTTCTCATGTTAGCGTAGAGTACCTGCCTTTTTGACCAATCATTATAGGACTGGGGGGAAATAAAGAGGCGTCCTTGTAAGTTAGAGGTAGTTTGTTAGTAGACAAGAATGAATGCAGAAAGACCAGACCAAGAGTTTCAATGTGATGATGCATACATAATATTCTGTTTATGAGCCAGAACATAAAGAAATGTAGCCAAGGACTCTCCTATTATGCAGAATTTATGTACAGTACCACAAAAGGGACACCAGGTTTGCCAAACCGGAGACGCCTGTTGTTCTTGGCAGATGCCCACTCTGCAGGTGGGTGAGGCAGACAGCAGGTAAGTAAGTCACCGAGACAAAAGTTTCGCTCATGAATCATACTATATTATGGCGCGAGCAAGTACATAATGCCATTTGACTATCATCACCACAGATCCACACAAGTCGGAGGTTAACAGCTTTCCCTGGTGGGGACCGGCCAGGTCCTGGCTGTTATCCATCTTTTTAATATGCACAATCGTGGGGGCCTCAAGTACGGAAAAGCCCGCCATTTTCCACACCCTGTGGTCCTTTGTGCTGCCTGGATCTTCTCAGACACGATTCTTACATAAGTAATAACGCAAAAGCATACATACTATACTCCCGCTGCGAAAAGAGTATGCCATCGGATCTGGCTAAGCTGTATACCCTGGCCAGACTAGCTACCGAGTATATGTATATACGCCATAACAATCCCAGCTAAAACAATATGATCATACAATGCAAAATGATGAACGCAGCATGGAACATGCATTTGCAGCTTGCTCAGAGATCCCAATCATTAACATATTTTCCCTTGGAGTGTGATTTAAGACGTTCATATTTTTTTCTTTCCTGCGATATATACTGTGGCGCTTAGCTAGAAATAATTATTATTATTATTATTATTTTCCATCTAAATAAATGATTAGATGGTTCTTCTAGCCATGGTGAATTTGATTATAGAGGGAAAAAAAATAAAAAAAACTTTATAGGCCGATGAATAGCAAGCAACGCATTCTGTACATAAAAGGGTTCTGGAAATGGCGTGCTTGTCAAGGCTGTGGAAAAGCACAACTCACTGCAAATGCCTCTGCCTCTGCGTGGCCTAAAATTGCAGTGCAGACGTATTTGTTTGTTGACAGTGTGCGCAGTCCATTTGCTCACAGGATTCCAGAAATGGCGTTCTTGTCGAGGCTGCAGAAAGGTCTGCGGGCCTAAAATTGCAGTGCATCTGGTGATTATCAGGAGAGAATCACGTCACCTACGTAGTAGGCGTCTCTCTGCCAAAAGCCTGTAGATACTAGAGTAAGGGCTACTCGTTCATAGTCTAGGTTGATTAGTGACTGATGTCATGTAATGTCCATTTGCCGGAGGGCACCATCGATGTCTGCCAATAATTGCGGGCTTATCATGTATCATGTATCCCATTATTTCCGCCCTGCGCCGAGGCGAGTACGCTTATTAACATTCAAAACCGGGCCATGGGAAGGGTGAACATTATTTGAATATAAAGGAATTTGTGTTCAACGAAGTTTGAGGGGTTAACTTTCGGACCTGAGTTAGGAATGAATATCTTAGGTATACAGACAGACAGACACGCACGCAACGCAATTGGCGAATTCAAACAATAGCCCCGAGCCCAACAAGGGATTTAATATAGTATGGATGTTCATATCACACCATAGACACTTCCATGTGTTCACAAATTACACCTATTCTAATTTTCTGGAGATTGATCAAGCGGTCTACACTCCAATGACCGGAATACGGCGGGTTCTCCCCATTCAAAACCGGGCTGTGGATTTCGAGGTTAGGTTAGCGTGATGCAGAGGAATAATGATTATGGGGGAGAACGGAAAAACCGACTTGTTTTGGCTGTACATGGCGAGGAACTCGGCTCTTGGTCGGATGACAAGAGAATCCAACACGACACGGATGTATGCTTTCCATTCGTCTTGAAGCGAGAGTGGCAGTCGTCCCACGTTATTCATGTGCTGTGTGTCGAACCTGCCGACAAGGTCATAGATCGCTTCATATGTCAAGCAGAATTTGTCAAAGACCGACGGCGTATTAAGGTACTCGAAGATCATGCCTAATTATGTTAGTCGTGTTGGCTGTCGCAGCTGAGCTAAGGTACATTCTAAGTTCCTTGGCCGCCTGGAGCTGTTCATCCTTGGACATTCGCAGAAATGTGTTCCATGCTGTTGCATGGTTACCAGTAAACATCTATCAATGAGCATGATAACTAAACTTTCCTCGAACAAGTGTATGTATGGCTTGAACTTACACTGGCTTTCTTGCCATTTGGCCGTGCGAGGAAGATTGCGAGGCGGTCGAGATATGTTACGCTACCGAGCTCCGCCAACATAATGCGTATGAAGCCTACGGCATCGCCATATAACAACCAAGGCAGGGATGTGTGTGGCTGCATGATCCAATCTGCGACCCAGCAGCAGTTCAGCGTCGTTTGGCGGGCTGCTGAGGGCTGCTGGTTTTTGATTTTCCCTTGGACCAGCCACCACGAGAAGAAATCTCCGATAAGCTGCCCTTCAAATACGTGCTCGGCTGGGCCTGTTAGTCTGTACCATTTCACAGTGGTGAAGAAAGAGAGAGGTCGTATTCTGATACTCAGCCCTATGTATAACCGTCCATGGAGGCGCGCCAGACCACCGCTCATTCGGGTCGGTGAGGTTCAGTACGCCCCAAGATGAACAGCTATCTGAAACATTCCCCCAGTAACGAGAGATAGAGTCCCAGCTGCCTCCATCGATACCAGCTCAAGGCCACTTCGGGTTCCTGGGGAATGCTGGATACCGCCAGTCGCCGTTCAGCTAGAACTTTGAACCGCATACCGAGACATCTTTAGAAGAGAGAGTGGCGTACCGCTCACGCGTGGTACAAGAGGATGGACACGGTCCGTCTCCGGAACTATGAGATCGCGCTTTACAGGCCATACTAGACCTGTCTCGCTGTCCTCTCTGATCCAACAGCTAACGCAGTTGGGGATGTCGCTGAATATCCAGCTGTCGAACATGTTACTGCACCCGAAGCATCGCCTTTGGCCCTCTGCTTCGCTCACATATTTGCTCTCGTGGCAGTTCTTTGTGCAGGGGAACTTGGATCGTTGGCCTTGCAGAATCTCGCTCTGACGTCCGATGCCCAGATAACTGGATGGGTTTATCGATTGACCTGAACCGTATTCCCAACCAGGCATGGTTGACCCTTCGGCCTGGCGAGCCTGAAGAGGGTGGTGAGTGGCTTCCTCCTCGCCTGTGTGCTGGCCCTCGGAGCGTCGCCTGCTCGATGAGGTTGTCTCAGTAGCTGGATAGCATACTCTGCCGCGATCGGGCGATTGCTGTTACTGTTATCATCTGGTACACGAGCTGAGATGGGGGACGTACGACATCATATCCCAGTTTGATGCTAGCCCCAGAGTCCTCCCATCCCATGGCCTCTCTGGGAAAGAAAAAGAAATCAGCGCTTGACGAGGTATAATACAGACGAGGTCCTCGAGCGCTCACCCGTTCTCCGTTCTTTAGTAAATGTTCGTCCTATCCTCAGTCAGAATTGCCGGTACCTCGTGTATAGCGGAAGACTCACACTATTTTGTACTCTGTGCACGATTCGGATCCAGCACCATTCGGGTAGAAAGCAAAGTCGGAAACCGTGTTGTAGACGACTGCGATCTATAGCGGTCCAGGTTAGTAGAGCCCGCTCTCCACAGGTCCGGGTGCAATCTACGCCTACCTCTTGTAAATCATCGCTTTTCTCACTGAGAGAAGAGAGGAAAGGAAGCTGCAACCTCAACCCGAACTTCAACGATGTGGCCAATGCAATCTTTCCCCCTAGGCCGGGGCTTCTATGCAGCTTGTCCGACTCTGGGATAGAGATATGGTTTGCCTCGCGCTCAATACTTTGATCCTTGCCATCCGCCGACCAGGCCGGAAAATTCACCCTGCCCTCGCCGGAATCAGAAACAACACGCGCAGTAAGCTTGCCGTCAAACGCCGTTGCACTGCCGGAATAGTCAGTCTCGGTCGTCCCGTTGAGCGTCGCCATCTTGTAAGAGGTCTGGAAGTACGGCTCAAACGACGCGCGCTGCCTGATCTGGTTGACGGTGATTGTGTCCCCAGCAAGCTTGATCGCCTTTTCTTCGCTGATGGCTGGTTTCCCTCTTCCTGCACGGGCAATATCGATTGTATCTACCTCGGCGATGCCGTACTCGATGTCACTGCTGCCCGTGACGGAGATGAAGCCGTTCGCCTGCTTGGGAACGGTGAGACCCTCGCTGGTGAATTTTGCAATCATTGAAAACGCGAACCAGAAGTCTGCGTCGACACGGCCGGAGACGTATGCCCCAAATCCTTCATCAAATGCAGCTTCCGAAGAGGGACAATCTTCTGCTGTCTGCCAGAACAGGGCGGCGTCGACGTTCTCCGTTATCTTTGCACTCGCATAGGGGGAGTAACTGAAGTCTATGTCCCGTGTTATGGACCCCCTGTCTTTGCCATCGTCCGAATAGAATTTCTCCCGAAACGAGTGCAGATCCCTGGCCTCATTGGAGTCGATCCCAGGCGAGTCGACCAGCAAGTCCCGGTAACCCGGGATATTGGAATAGTCGAGGCGGATGCTGGTGTTGTTGGTGTCTCGCCGCATCAGCTCAAGCGCAAAGTCGAAAGTAAAGTCATAGACCTGGGAGGTTGGACTTCGCTTAGCAACAGCTAATGGTACGTATTGATCCTTTGACACCTCAAGCGAGACGGCCCTGGCGAAGGTGTTGGGGCGCAGTCGTCCGGCATCTCGACAATCGTGCCTTCTACGCCGCCCTCCATGACGCGAAAACAGCCTGGCACATCCTCACTTAGACAGACCACGCGGACCTTTTGAATCGTCCCCGTCGGCTGGTTAAGGACGTCCTTGGGACAGTCCAAGAAAACAAGGGGGTCTGGTAGCCCATCTCGTTTCCGTAATTGCGACACGGCATACAAGACTCCGGTAAAGAGCAGTAATCCAAATTTACCAGCGTTCGGGTCAAGCAAATCACCTCCAACAGTGGTCAGCCCGTATGTGGGCATTGTGCCTTCTAGGGGACGGTCATCCACGGGGAAGATGTGCTTGAGGTCAACGAGGTTGAATTGACTACTAACCGCGTCAAGAAGGCCAGGGTCAACGATCGATCAAAGAGCCGATAGGGAGCTGTCATCGAGATCGATGGTCCAGATCATAAGCCCCGAGAGACCCATTCTGTTCGCGTAGTCGATCTTTGCGGCAAAGGTGACCGTGTCATCATACGACACCCAGCTATTGTAGGCGTAGACAAGGTACTTGACAGCCGCCTCCTTGTCCAAGTATGCCGTTGCGCCAGTGTTCTCCAGCAGCCCATTTTTCTCGTGATAGGACAGAATGCCTGGTGTCCCTGTGCAGCGCCCGCCAGCTCCAGGGCCGTCAAACGGACAGCCTGGTTTCCAGCATGAACCATCAGTGAGTTGGAATGTTCTCCCGTAGAGTCCAAGTCCCAGCACAATGTGCGAGGGATCAACATCCACCCGCCAGAAAAGGTCCAGTGCCAGGTCGATTTCAGTCAGGTTTGTGTGAGCAAGCACCTGACTGCCTATTGGGCTCTCACTGTCCCAAATTACATGAATATCATAAGACGTAAGGTTAACCCAGTGCACATGGTCTGTCATGGCTTTGAGGCCAAAGTGTCTCAGATACCAGTAGGAGGTAGGGGCAGTATAGGTGACCAGGTAGTCACGGGCCCTGGCTTGAATAGCCTCCTACAATTCCTTCACCAACAGGGTGTAGTTTTCTCCGTCGCCTTCGGCCCCCCTACGATCATCCGCGCCGGGGTATTCCCAATCGAAATTATCTCCATCATAGCCATACTCGGAGAGGAAGCCTAGCAGGTTGCGGATAAAAGTGGCCCGATTCTCCGGGCTGGCAGCGAGTGTAGAAAAGACACTCTGTCATGGCCCAGGGTCACTAAACGTCCATCCACCAAGAGGAATCAAGATACTCAGGTTGGGGTTGCGCGCCTTAAGATTTCCAACCTGCTTGTATACATCCACGGACAGCCCGTCCATGTTGATGATTTGAAAGGCTTGGTTGACGTATCCAAACGCGATATTAAGGTGTGTCAGGAGGTTAACCGGTATCTTCCCACCTTCCATAGGGAGTTCTACGCCATGAACCCTAGTGTGAAGGATGACTGCACCGGCCTCGTCCTTGGGACGTACTATTGCATCTCCACCTATCCAGACGGCGTTCCGGCAGGCCAACCAGACTGGACTGGTCCCACTGTCACGATAACGAGCCCCCCTGCTAGCTCCACGACCGGCGTGGCGACCCCTACGCCCATACAGAGCGGGATGGTCACGAGCTGCGACGAGTTCTATCTCGTAGCGGAAGGGGACTCCTGTTATGACATTGCGCAGAGCAATGCAATGATGTTGTGCTCGGCACGTTCTACAAGTGGAACCCCGCGGTGAAGACCGACTGTTCCGGGCTGCAGGCCAACGTCTATGTCTGTGTGGGATGTCCAAACTGCCGCTCCTCCTCCTCCGACATCGTCCACTCAGCCACCAGAAACAGCAACGGGGGTTACAACGCCGGCGCCGACGCAGAGCGGCATGGTACAGAATTGCGACAAGTTCCATCTCGCCCAATCCGGGGACGGCTGCTATGACCTTGCTACGGCAGAAGGCATCGCGCTCGCTCTCGGACTTTACGCCTGGAACGCCGGCGTGAAGGATGACTTCTCGGGCTTGTAGGCGAATGTGTACGTATGCATGCGTGGGCGTTCAGCAGGCGGCGACGTCTACGATGACATCCGCGTCGGAAACTACGACGTCCACGGGGGTTGCGACGCCAACGCCCACGCCCACGCAGAGCGGTATGATCGGCAACTGTGGGAAGTTCTACTTTGTGCAGGCCAGTGACGGCTGCTATGACCTTGCGGCATCGGAGGGAATCACTCTGTCGGATTTCTCTGCCTGGAATCCGGCAGTGAAGTCTGACTGTTCTGGGTTGCAGGCTAATGTCTACGTGTGTGTTGGGCTTGTCTAGCGTGTTGGAGAGTGTACATAAATCAGCGAGTGATTCGAGAAACAAGGAAGCAGAATTCTGAATGGCTATGGGGGCTACGGGAACATATCCTCATACTACGAGCCTCCCTCCCTCCCTCCCTCCCACGCCGTCATCTTCTTTAGGAACCTCTCCTCTCCGGCTCCGCGACGCCAACATTCGGCCGCTCATACTCGGGATCAAAGCTATCCTTCAACACCCCAATTCCCGGCGAAACATGTCGTTCGATCCCGTTGAACGGATTGGGTCCATCCCCGTATATAAATTCGGTAGCTTCGCGATCAATCCACACCACAATCCCTATATCCGCCTTAAGCGGCTCGACGCCGATTTCCAGTTTCGGCTGCAGGGCCTTGGCCCGACTTCTCCAATCGAGTTTCTCGCGCATGTCGGACAGCAACGAAGCCCAGGTCCCGCCGTGGTCGACAAAGTAGAGCAGACTCAGGCGGAGAGAGCGCAGCGACTCCGGCAGCGCGGCGAGGAAGAGGATGAGATCGTCCTTGTCGACGAGGAATCCGGAGAGCCCGAAGTGGTGCAGGTTCGACCAGGCGTCGAGGGGGAAGATCGTGCGCAGCGGCACGAAATGCGCGCGCGATCCGCCATCGCCGGGGCGTGCTGTGTGGTCGGCCGCGGGGTCGGGTTGGACATTCGTGCTGAGGGTAATTCGCTGGAGGTTCTTGGCCTCGCGGAGCGCGGCGTGTAGGAGGCCATTCCGATAGCACGGCCAGCCGGTGTGTTCCTGTCCGCGGACGAGGAGGGAGAGGTCGAGGCGGGTGAGGTTGGGTTGGCGCAGGAGTGTCGCGAAATCGATATACTCGGGCGCGGGCGCGTTCGCATTCTCGAAAACCCGGCAGTTGAGCCCCGTCAGGAGCTGGTTGACGTCGATGACGAATTCCGAGATGTGGTGGCTGTCTGCGTACTGCGCCAGGGCGCGGGTGACGATGCCAAACCCGCGAAAGCGTCTTTTCACGGATTTATCCTCCCACGGAAGCGCCGCCGGTCTGTAGTCTCTCTCCGGCGCGTTTGGCCACCCACGCGGAATCGGGTAGTTGAACCCCTTCGGCAACGCACGGATCATCGGGGTCTCGTATAGCGGGGTAAACAGCCAGCCGTGCGCGGCAGGGGTGATGGTGACGCGCCGCAGGGCGGGGAATCGGGAAAGCCCATAGATAAAAGCATCGGCGTCCTTGTTTTGGACAATGGCGTCTTGTTGCAACTGGTATAAATTCTGATAATGCTTCCAGCAGATAGAGAGCGGTAGCTGAGCGGCGATTTGGTCCGCGCGAGCCAGGTGGGCGGGCGTGTCGACGTCGAACCCCCGACGTCCGGCCAATTGCTCGATATTCTCTTTGCATTCTCTCGCAAACCAAATCGGGCACCCTTCGTCGGAGTCCGTGGTCAGATCAGCGCCGGGTACGTGTACAAACGGCTCCCATGGCGGTGATTCTATCAAGCGGGCATCATCCCAGATGATCTCCTTGATTCCGTGTCGGAACTTTTCGCTCTCTGCGATTGCGCGGAAGACAGAGACGTTAAGTGGATTGGCTGAAAGGAAGACTCGTTCGAGGCGGAGACGCGCTGTCTGGCTGGCTTGCCTGCAGCTGAGGCGCAGGGCCTTGATGCTGCTGTTGGGAAGGTACCCGCAAATATCCGCGATGAGTTCCACTGGGAGGCGCAAAATAGGAACATCCATACCTGTGAGTAGGCTTCTCAAGGGCACTCCGCTTGAACTCACACCGAAGCGTTTTTTAAATTCAAGATCGCTTGGTGAATGTGATTGAGCGCGCAGGAGGCTAATTTTAGTATCAACTGCACGTGACCTTGAAGACCATCAAGTACACAAGAAAAGTCAAGAAAAAGAGGCTTCACTTAATGCTTGTATTGCTCATATTTCAGGTTCAAGGGCTTGTGCCTGTAGACTAGAATGGTGAAGTAAGATGAGGTCAATGAGGGCAACATGGACGGACTGCTTTGGAGGATGAGGAGGAGTTGGCAAAGGGCAGGTGGACAAGTATATAACCGAGCTCTACTGGGTAATGACCAAGTATTATAAGGGATTATGATGCCTATTTACTAAGCTGGCCATTTGTAACTCGGTATTGGTACACTCACTCGGAATAAATGGTTGGATATGTTAAGGATCGGCGAATCATCTTTAGTATAATTAGTACAATTCATTCGCAGTATCCATTCGAAAGTCTTCCCAAATCGGCCGGTACTCGCCAGATAGTAGTGTATGCGAAGCTCATAGTCTGACGACACATTGGCCCACACTGACTGGAGACCAGGGCCTGCCGACCAAGCTTCCGACTAGGTATGCAACGCTGCTCCCACCACAGCTTGCCTTGCCTTATTGAATTGTGGCCATACATCACTTTCGCCGGGCTTGGTTAGTTGTATTAGATGAGGAGTATGGCTATACTAACGGGGCGCATGCCTAGGTTAATAGGGCACCACACCACACCGCACCGCACCCAATCTACCAGGCGGTTGACGTTGCAGTGAAGCCGAAATTGGGGTTTTTGCATATGTGCCAATCTGACCTGGCGTCGGCGGACTACTTAAATACCGCTAGAACTGCAATTTTAGGCCCCTGGAAATGTTAAATCTCACGTCATCCATCCTCTGCAAAGTGATGTCATATGCATTTTGTCTCTGGTGCAACTGCTGCCTGTAGATACAATCATGAGAGAGACCTAATAAGATCAGCACATGCTATTTGACTATTTACCTCTTGATCCTCTGCCATGTAAGTTGCGACTCAAACGCTTTTAATCACTATAAACTCTAAGGAACCGAAACTTAAGATCTAAGCCATACAGGCTCCGTATACATAGAGCTTTCGGCTGAACTGACTTGTCGCCTATATACTAACCAGGAGAGCGCCCCCGCCCCCGCCCCCCTCCGGGGGTTGCTTATATATGAATCAATGTATTACTATCTAGACCAAGCTTTTAACATTAATGTTAACACAATGCTAATATAAGCTTAAAATGCTCTCTAGTCCTGTGTCTAGACTAGGAGTTGAGCCTCATCTCTTCTAAATCAGGAGCTACACTGCAATTTTAGGCCCCTGGACATGTTAGAATCTCACGTCATCCATCCTCTGCAAAGTGATGTCATATGCATTTTATCTCTAGTGTAACTGCTGCCTGTAGATATAATCATGAGAGAGACCTAATAAGATTAGCACATGCTATTTAACTATTTACCTCTTGATCCTCTGCCATGTAAGTTGCGACTCAAACGCTTTTAATCACTATGAACTCTAAGGAACCAAAACTTAAGATCTAAGCCATATAGGCTCTGTATACATAGAGCTTTTGGCTGAACTAACTTGTCGCCTATATACCAACCAGGAGAACGCAACCCACCCCCCCTCTCTCCGGGGGTTGCTTATATATGAATCAACGTATCACTATCCAGAGTAAGCTTTTAACGTTAACGTCAACACAACGCTAATATAAGCTTAAAATGCTCTCCAGTCCTGTGTCCAGATTAGGAGTTGAGCCTCCGGTCTTCCGAATCGGGAGCTACACTGCAATTTTAAGGCCCAGGGCGGGTTGTCTTTCACGCAGATAGTGCGGGATTATTCATAACTTGGGCTTGATGGAGGCTCATGGCGTGCTGGAATAGGCCGTGCAAGTGTCAGATGTCGCTGAACTCCTTCCCATCGGGACACCACCCTTCTAAATCTGGGCCTACCATCGCCTGAAAGAGTATTGTTGATGGGCTCTCAGGTGGTTGTCCACTGGTGCTGCTGGCGGTGTTGAAGCAGCCAAATTGGCTTTTGCGGACGCCGCACTGCCCTCCGTCCGCCGGCCTCCCCTCTGCTGGTTGGTCTTCAGCTTTTTCAGCTTCCTATCCAGGCGATACACTGCAATTTTAGCTCGCAAAGGGACGTTGAGTTCCTACATCATATATGTACGGATATGCATGACGGAAAGCAGCGGAAATGATTCCTTCCCACTGCAGCTCTTCGCCATTGTGATTTCGTGAGGCTCCGGGGATGGAGGAATTATATCAACGTAGTAGTGGCATTAATATGTTACTGGACCTGTTTATTAAGTCTTGTTAGGTAATTATTCAAACTTATTGGGTAACGGCTGCACATGCAGCCCACGGCTCGGAGACGGTGCCTTACACTGCAATTTTAACGCACAAGAGATGATGTTTGAGTTGCTACAAAATTTGACCGGAAACCGCCAAAGGATTTTTTTTTTTCACTTTGTCATGGTTCTAACAGGTCTCGGCGTAGCTGTATGTAGTCCTCTCTCTAAAAACAATGGCATAGAATATATATTCGACGCGGTGGATGGTTTTTGGACGTCGCGGGGTGGCGAGGATACTATGGCCGACGGTTTGGATGCCACGGAGGGCACCTTCTACAGAGGAGAAAACTACTCTACTTACAATCTTTGGCACTCTCATATATATATATATATATATATAAAAGTTCTCGAGAAATCTTTTTTTTTGGTAGCCTCTTGTTCGACATCTTCTTCCCTCTCACGAAAGCTAGAGTCAGAAAATCAGAGGCGCGGAGCATACGATACGACGGGCGTGATGCACTGCAAATTCAAACCTCGCGGGGGGTTGGACAGCCATGCGCAAACAGGATGGGAACCCTCGATTAGTGAAGTAAATAAGGAAATAAGTAGCGCAGTCCAACTCCATGAAAAGAACCTGCTCTTGAGAGAAAAGCAGAACACGGAGCATCCAACACCACTAGGTATGCCACCTACCAATAAAACGAATCTACTTTACTTGCTTATAATTTATAGCTCCCTTGACCCATACCTCTTGATAAAAGCGCAGAATATGAAGACAAAAAGGGTCGCGGACCGTACGATACAACAGGCGTCAAGCACTGCAATTTTAAATCACGCGGGGGGTTGAACATCCATGCGCAAGACCATGCGCAAGAAGGTTGGCGTGCTAGCCCCAGTGATTAAAATAAAGGAGGAAATAAGTAGTATGGCCCAGCTCTGTGAAAGGAACAGAACCTGCTCTGGGGAGCAAAGCAGAGAATATAGTATATCTAACAGCACTTGGTATCGCTTAAAACTAGATAAATCTACTAAAGAAAATAAATCTACTTTATTTGCTTATATTTTTTAGCACTTTAGTTATCTGCCTCCTTAGAAAAAGCGTAGAGTAAGAAAATCAGAGGGCGCGGACCATACGACACGACTGGCATGCACTGCAATTTCAATTCTCGCGGGGCGTTGTTGGGAGCAAAGCCCAGAATACGAAGGAGGCAACCGTGTTGTTGGTCGAAACGAATGAGGAAATAAGTAGCGCGGCTCGCTGTGTGGACGGGAGATTGATACCCATCCAGTATCTAGGTAGGTACATCCTTAGAGTAACGCAAATGCAACACCTCAACGCAGGCCGCGGAGCCCACAACAAACACGACTATTCTAGAATTCTAGTCTCTGAGAGACGGTGGTATGAGATGGGAGTTAGTTAGGATTGATTGATTGATTCCTGCGCGAGGCCCGACACTGGTCGCCTACTGCTTATACCTAAAGAAACGGAGTTGTTGTTTTGTGAGGCTTTGGCCGCAGAGGCAACCTGCGTGCATACGACACTGCAATTTTAGCCTCCAGAGGGAGTGAGTGGTGTTGGCATTTCATGTCGCTGTTGAATGCGGCTGCTCCCTGGATTGCATTGCAAAGCAAAGTCGGCCGCGGAGCCTACGATACGACCGGCACTGCAATTTTAGCCCCCGCGGGCGTTGGGAGCATATGGAGGGTAGTATGTAAAGGGGCAGGTTAGGCTAGGCAGTGCTTACATCTGTATGGCTGGCTGAGCAGGACGGGGACAGTAGGTATAATTAGCCGATTGGCGTAGCCCGCCGTACTCTGGCTACTGCTTTGTTCACCTGTTTTGAAAAATTTCCGATTAGGCATAGGGTCAATGATCAAAGATATGCTTCTGGACGAATCAATGATAAATGAGCCAGACACTCACATACATACATACCGTTTAATAGCGAGGTACCAAGCCCCATCATGTGCATCAACTCGGACTTATTCGACCAAGTACTCTGGTAAACTCGTTTGCTTACATCACACACATCTATACCACTCCTGAAGGAAAAATTGGTAGATTCAAAGATAGCAAGAATTGAAGGTCTATTCAAATCAACAAAGCACCATGCCATCCTTCCAACTCGAAGCACGAAACATCCCCACCTCAACAAGTCTGCATGTATCTACGAGGTACGTCCTTAGCCGCAGGTACCCATGACAAACCTGTCCAAACGTCGCGGAAACGGTGAATAGTGACCATTCCAGACGTCGATCAATTGCAATGGTATTGCCCAAAATGTCGCAGGACTTGACACGGCGATTCTCGGGGAGATAGAGGATCCGCTGGCCTAAGAATGTGATCCATTCTCCCTCAATGTCCATCTTGCTTCGCTACCTTCCAGAAACATCTTCGGCGTGACGAGGAAGTTTCTCCCCGTGGACTTGCCAATCCAGTCCTTCTTCGGCTGCTCTGGCGGACTGACACATACCCAGGAATGTGCTTCTCCGTTGGAATTCCGACATGACAGTTCTAGACCGTCCGCGGAGGAGGACAAAGCATTGACGGTAATACGATTATAGTACGTAAACGGGGGGTGGAGAACGACCAGTTTGCGGTCCTCCTGAAGATCAAAGAGGTAAACAGTATTGTCAGAGAGCCCACAGGCCACATATCTACCATCTGGTGAGAACCCCACCGACCTGGAGATTTGACGATGATCCCAATCGCGACGGGGATCCATCTCTAAGGTATGTATCAGCTCCCAGCTTGTAGTGTCCCAGATGTCGACACCCGAACGACGTCCGCTAGCGAGAAATCGTCCGTCGGCAGAGAAGGCTACAGCCCATGATGAGTAGTGGCTGCGTCCTGCAGGCGGGACGCGGTGGTGAGACCAATCACGCGTGTCCAGCACGTGGATCGAGCCGTACGGTCCTGCCACAGCAAGCAGAGAGCCGTCGGCCGTGAAGCTGAGTCCCTCGAACATTATGCCAGCCACTTTTAGAACACAAAGTCTCTGCTCGGTCATCAAGTCGTAAACTCGGACAGTCGAATCCATGGAACAGGAGGCGAGAATCCTGCCACATGGGGAAAACTTCACTCCAAATACTGACTTCTTGTGGGCACGGAATTCTTCCTGGTGGGTGTTACTATTGAGATCCCAGAGCCGCACGGTGCCATCCAAGGAGGCAGACGCAAGAAGACGAGAATCGCAGGAGAATTTCAGACTAGGGATAAAACTGGAGTGGTCCCTGAGGGTAAGGTATACTGACAAACTCGTCGCATTCCTTGTCTGTATGTCCGAATAATTGGAGTTAGTGGCCAATAATCTACCATCTAGAGAGACTACAATCGCAGGAGTCCCTTGGTTCGGGACTGTCACATTTTCAAGCATGTTCTGAGTGGAAGGATCCCACTTTTGAATGGACGACATGGTTTTTCCTGTTGTCGCAAATACATTTCCGGTAGCGCAAAGTGTAAGACCAGATACCCGGCCTTCACCCGTGTCAAGTACGTATTGTAGGGATCCAGTAGTACAATCGAAAACCCCGATTTTGGAGTCCTCGCACCCTGTAATAGCACTCTGGCCGTTTGGAGAAAATGACAGACAATTGACAAACCCTGCGTGGCCATTCAAGCTATGCCGCAGAACAGTGATATCTGACTCCCAAATACCCGCCTGTTCGTTGCTAGTGAGGATCAACTAGCCATCACCAGAAAAGGTGGCTTGATTACCCACAATATCGCGGGGTTCGTTCTGTTTGCACAGGAGAGTTCCTGTGGAAACCTCGTATAAGCATACAGGCTCGTCAAAGGATGCAATGAGGATTTTTCGGCCGTTATTAGAATAGGAAACAGACATTAATTCACGGAATGATCCGTGAATTTTCCGACGCAGAAAACCAGTTGCAATATCCCAAAACAGTATGGAACCATCGCTATACCCGGCCACGAGTGTTCGGCCATCTGGCGAAAAGTCGACACAGTGTACTTGCCCATGCGAGGCTTCGAACGAGACGCATGATGGCCATGGCACTGGAACATCGACTGGCCTCTGAAGCCAAGGCAAAATATCAGAGCTGAGCAATTCAACCAACACCGCTGGTGCGAGCAGGGCGTTCATGAGCCAGACTCTAACCATCCAAAAACCTTCTTTTTCCTCAGTGGCTGGGATGACCTGCCATTTGAGGATCACGCAGCAGTACGCCACCTTTTCATATCTACTAGACTCACGCCATGTGTTCAT
The DNA here is from genome assembly GCA_000812125.1 of Aspergillus ustus. Classification (NCBI taxonomy): domain Eukaryota; kingdom Fungi; phylum Ascomycota; class Eurotiomycetes; order Eurotiales; family Aspergillaceae; genus Aspergillus; species Aspergillus ustus. The sequence continues at coordinate 25,076 of JOMC01000181.1, forward strand.
ATGAGCTAACCTACCACTGAATCTAGGAGTCTGCCACCGACGAGGAAGAGCTCAAAGCTATGATGCAGGCAGGGTCGATCAACCTCCCGGACCCAACCACTTGCACGGCTTCTCTAGAAACGGATCCTGACCCCTACGCCGAGGTCAAGTGCAGGGTTCCGATCGCGGTCGCAGAAGATCCGAACGGCCCATGGGCGCAAAGTTACAGGAACGCGACAGAAGCCATTGATCGCGGGGACTATAGCGACCAGCACATCAAGGACTGGTATTTCACGAGACAGATTAAGACTTTCCATCCTCGGACAGCTGGAATGGGCCTATATCGCGATGCAATCCTGGGGGCTATTGACAAAGAACTTGGTTAGTTTGTCGGTCGTCCGGGTCGATGGATTCGCTGTTGTTGTCTCCAGAGTCATTTCCCTCATTTACCTGTCTCGCGTTTGGCTACTACGCGCTAGACAACCGTTTAGCGTGTTCACTTGCTTTGCTACAGCTCAATAATCTAAATTGAACTATTTGATTCCTCCGCAGCGGTACCTTGTCTCAAAAGAGAGAAAAGATGTAGATTTCGCCCTCTTTGGCACCCGGGTTCCTTAGATAGGTACTAGGTAACTTCTCGAAATCTTGAACCTCAGTAAGAGATGTCCACGGATGGATCAACTGATTTCCTTGCCAGTTCATCACACCTTTCTTCTAGGACATTGGACGGCGGAAGCACCAACTCCCCCCTGCGACTATTCTTCTTGGGACTTACTACCTCGCGCAACGCATTGACAGTAACCATCGTCTCCTTGTGCTCCTCACGCCTCCCATAATCCCACCATTTCAACGGGCCGCCAAGATACTGCAGCCGAAAGGCATCGCCTGAATCGTTTTCATCAGGACATTCCCAGTCAAGATCAAACACAGAGAATGAGCTCTCCCAAACATCGCCTGGGGATAGACTCGCAAAGGTTCCGTAGCGCTCAGCAACATTGAGTTCAGATGTCTTGGGCCCGGAGGAGAAACCCATCCCGAGCATGCATCCGACACCGAGCGCTGCATCGCGCCACTCACTGCCGAGCAGATACTGCAGCCGGTATCGGGAGACGTCGGTCACGTCGGGCTTCATGATCATAATGGGCTTTTGCTGCATGCTTGGACTGGCTAGATAGGTGACTTTAAGCCTCACAGTCCAGACGGGGTCTTGTCGTCCAAGGCTGGTCGCTTTGGTGGTGATTTCACCTTTGGTCGAGAGGCTCACGGCTAGTGTTGGCAATGGGTTAATGCTGGGTTGTGCCATTCGTTAGCACGCGAATTTGTATAATTTGAGAAGAGGAAATCTAACAAATAAGAAGCTCTCAAGTCGTACCTTGGTATGTCAGCCTGCATCGACTGGGATAATGGATCGGATTCCATGGTAGCAAGAGTGTGTGCGTGGGCAAGCAGGGGCTTGGAGCGATGGCGGGGTATGGCTGATTCAAGTTTAAAGGGGGTTTTATACCCGTGCACTCATTGGGCGGCTTCAGCAGACCATGCTATTTAGGTGACCTGCGTTACTTGTCCCTAAAGTTACTGAAGTGCAGCCTGGTCTTCCTTTGATTAAAGCAACCCTTTACATGTCCCCGTTAACCGAAAAGAGCTGGCTTTACTTGGTGTCTAACCACGTCTGGGACATTGCTATGAGTTATAGGGGGGTTCCAACCAACTGGAATATATATACAACGGTATACACAGCGTAGATACGAGTATATCGCAGTTCTTCCGCTCACTTTACCCACGTTTCATGGCATAACATCCAACTTGGTCTCTGCGCGTCGCCCGCTGCCTGCGAAGCAAACCTAGCTAGGAGCGCAAGACCTTTAATATCTTGAATCTCCTCAGCTAACCATAGGTTTTGTTATATAATAAAAGCATGGATCTTTGTTTTGTCCATCCCGTTTACCACACATCCGCGCTTTCTCACGTGTCTGTCAAGCCTTGCCAATCCTGTTCAGAACTCTTCGGGCTCGATCCTTAAGAGCAAACGATATTTTAAAAAGGGTGATGAATGTCACCTGTACATAACCTGCCCTAAGTATGTTACGATCCATTGTACAAGGGCCCGGCACGGCATTAGTATCCTCAAAGCCTTCTTATATTCGCAATGGACTACTTTACCTCTGTAGAAGCAGGCGACAGGACAGACCCCGGGCGAAGGACTTCCATCGCAGCTTCGCGAATGGTCCCTGCTCATGCTCGGCCAATATTGCCTCAATCAGAAGGCTTTGGCCGCCGGCCGCCACGTTGCTTTGCGAAAGGAAGATACGATTGGCTACTATTTTGAATCCTTTATTATTTAAGCTTTTCAGGGCAAACAGAGGTGAGGGAGGACCCCTTCCTTGATAATAAAATAGAATATACCTCCAGTATGAATTAGCCCTAACCTTGGATTAGATCCACACAGTTGCCATTTAATAGTCCAACCGTGTATGATATGATTACTCCGTATACCAGATGCTAACTACCTCTGCCGTTGCAAGTTGAAGGATGACTTCGTCTGTTCATACCACCGTAGCATCGGAGATTGCTGTATGCGCCACCTGAATCCTTTGCGCCCGAGTGCGCAAGGCTGGAACACACACGAGAAATTCCAATTGGAAGGTCAAACCATCGCTGATTTAGTGCCGAAATCTGCGAGGCCCATGACCTTTTCATCCATCTTCTCAGGCCTTTGCGCTCATGCGGTGTCAATTCTTGGGGCGCGCAACCAGACTGTAATTCAACTCTCGAAACATCATGGAGATTTATCTGCAGATGTAATTATTAGCCAGTCTTGAAAATATGCAAGTGTATCACAACAAAGAAGAGTGAAGATACCGAATAATGATGTACTCGTATTCCGATATCAGGCGCCTTGCCTACCTTTCGATTCCCAGCCTGATATGAACCCTGGTTTCTTGAATCCTCGTGCTTAACCCATTTAGTCTGTACTATAACTAGCCCTAGAGCCAGCAACACCCCTCTTTTCCTCTTTCATTTAAACCCTTCCCTTCATGTGACATGATGGCACTAGCACAGGCATATCACTTCTGCACGACCACTCCACCCTTCCTCGTCGTCCCTTGTATCAAGTGCAACCATCTTTCCTCCCTCCACGAACCGCGCGAGAAACCCAAACGAAGCCTGCTAGGCATCCTGTGCTGGGTCTGGCGCGCTCTTCACCCAGCAGCCAGCAGCCAGCCATGTCTCCGAGAGCCGCTGCCGCACCCGCAGCCCCCCCAACGACACCAACAACGACAACCTCCGCACGCCCAAATCTCGGCCCCCTGACCACCCCCTTCGCATTCCCCTCAAGCTGCACCGTCGCGATCCGCGCATGCGCAACGTGCGATCTCGCCTGGCAGGCACAGACCTGCATCGACGACAGCAATGTGAATGTAGCGGATAACCCGGACTGCTGGCCGACGCCCACGACGTCACTACCCTCGCTGGGGAACGCCCTGGGTGGGATTGGCTTCTACTCGCCTGGGATCGAGTGTCCCGATGGGTACGCGACGTCGTGTCTTGCCACGGGGGGTGTGGATGGCGGGTTTCCGTTCCAGTTTGACTTGCTGGAGAGTGAGACGGGCGTTGGGTGTTGTCCGACGTGAGTACATACTGACTGGTGCATACATATGCATTTAAGCTTCAAGCTTTATTTTCTGTGGGTACTGACTTTGGCTTTTTTTTTTCTACCTAGAGGCTTTATCTGCAGTCACGACCCAGACAGCAGCGATGGCCAAACATGCGTGACTATTGCGACGGGCGGTTCATTTGCTGCGGCCGAGTGCTCAGGCGGCAGTACCAATGGGTTCACCTACCTCAATGTGCCTGAAACACTTATAGATACAGTGTCGGTGACATATACTGGGACTGGCTTGGTAGAGGGGACTCTTACCCTCGCACCCACCATCAGCATGTCCACCGTCAGCACGTTCACCATCAGGGCACCACTCTTCCAGCTGAACTACCGCTCCGCTGAGATGCCGACTTCAGCAACGAATACGGACTCTACTACTAGTTCCACATCCAGCAGTACGGCTACCTCAACTGGACCAATACCAACGCAATCATCTTCGAATGGGGGTCTGTCGACAGGCGCAAAGGCAGGAATCGGTGTTGGGGTTAGTCTCGGTGTAATTGCGCTTGCCGGCGCTGCTGTTCTCTACTTCTTCTTCCTCCGTCGAAGGGGGCGAAGAAGCCCCGACGACGTCGCGACGCCTGTTCCCGCCGCGGAGGAGCTCAAGGAGCTGCCTAAGGCGGAACTTCCAGGGGATCAACACCAGTATGCTGCGGAGCTGGAGGGGACCTCAGCTTTTGGGGAGCTGCCAGGCGACACTTCTCCTCGTGAGCACAAGAATCCTGATATGGAGCGTTTATGACAGTGTCTTTACGAGTATATATACCATTGTTTTTCAATTAAAGCAAGGAGCTGGCGTAGATCTTCTTTTTTCTGGTTATAGTGAATGTCGAACAATCCTTTATTGGATGATATCATTGATCCGATGTGTGCAATGGTATTCTTCTGTACTAGAGTTCTATGCTTACGGCGACTCTCCCGTCCGCGCAATTGAACGTTACTAACAATCCGAAGATGAGGATATAAAGTCAAGCGTTTCAGATGCGGCCCGTCAAGGAGTGGGTGGGTCTGGGTGATTCGAATGAAAGACTCCGGATTGCAATGTTTTGTTTTTCTATACCAGGTTGTGGGCCGGATGCTAATTAATACATAATGCCCAGAGCGATGGGGCACGCACCAGTCTTCCAAGAAAGACCTCCAATCAACGGCCAAGATTGAAGTAATGTTAATGGACTACACCGGTAGTAACTAGGCATAAGTAATAGTTGAAGCCGTCGATATCTTGAAGCAAAACTGAACTTTGCACAGTACCAAGCAGTAGGCCAGTTCTGCAAGCCTGATCTTATGCTAGAGGTCCCCTTCGTGCAGAGGGTTCGAGCCAAGAACCCTATCATCATCTTCCCTCTCCAGATCCCAATCTAAATAAGCCAGAGGGTCAGAGTCTTCATCCCCATCCTTGACCACATCCTTCGTAGAACACTTCCGTACTGGAACCCCACTGAACCTCGCCGCCATCCATGTCCAAGCGGGATACATGCCCTGAATAAGCGTCGCCCCATGTCCCTTATCAACATACCGCACATACCTCACCTTCGTGCCCACCTCACAGAACCTCTTCACAAGCTCATCCGTATCCCCAATCGGCGCCGTGATATTATCATCCGTCCCTTGGAAGACATACAGCGGGAAATTCGGCCTCTTTCCCTCCTTGATCCTCCCCCCCATCACCCCGTTCTCGTCAAGGATATCCTTGAATTTGTACAGGAATTCATCCCCGCTCTTGAACCAATCCGTCATATTCGCCCAGCCCGGGATCGCGGGCGGTTTTGGGTTCGGGCTGCTGCAGCGCGTGCGCGGGCCGGGGAAGTACGACCCCCATTCGAGCTTGAGATCGCCACGCAGGAACTCGTCGACTTCGGGGAACGCGTTCATCACGCCCAGGATCGCCCAGACGTTCAGCGGGGACTGCGTCCCGTTCACGTGGATGTATTGGCGATGATATTCAGATCCGGCGAGTGCGTGGCATGCAGTTCGGCCGCCCACTCCGATGCGAGCCCGCCGCCGGAGTACCCGAACATGATTGCTTTCGCGCGGGGGTTGATCCCCGTGCGCTTCTGGGAATTCAGAGCTGCTTTGATCGAGTCGAGGGTGTGGTAGCCGCTCTGGGGGCCGACGGTGAAGGCGGCGTTGTTACCCTCGTAGTCCGGCACGTTGATGAACGGTCTCTGGCCTAGCGGGCCCTTGTTGCTCATTAGGTAGGGGATGACGAAGGCCATTTGCATTTGGCTCCAGAGGGTTGCTGTGAGCTCTGCGTCGCGCTGCAGGCCGAAAGAGGGCGAGCAGTTTACGTCGGGGGAGTCGTAGGCGATCTAGTACGAGATGAGGCGGTTGGGGTTGGCATATTGCGGGCTGGTTGGAGGCGTTGCGCGTGACGAAGAGGAGCTGGTGGGCGGTTAATGGGCTTTCCGCGCCTGGGATCAGCCATGGGAGGTGGATTGGGCGGTCGTCGATGATGTAGCCGGGGTCCCTGTCTCTCCAGCTGTCATCCTTGGGCTTGTAAAAGGGGTCGATGTCGGGTGGGAGTGGGGGGTCGGCGGCTGCTGGGAATATGTGGGTCAGCCCTAAGACAAGGGGCAGGACGTGCGTGATGAAAATCATCGCGGTGTTGGTTCCGTATGTATAGTTAGACTAAATTAAATAGCTACGGACGGGCCGGAGCGGCGCGACGGGGCGATCACCCGAGTTCAAGTAACCCACAGAGCCCATGAGTTCATTAGTTCATCCCAACAGTGATGTCAGCAGTCGATGTTCTACATCATATTAGACCGGTCGATTGACTCACTCGGCCGCCGCGAAAGCTCATCTATGACGGCTAGATAATCCTCAAAAGGTGGTACGCAATAGATACCTACCTACTAGTAGTAGTAGTAGGTATTCTCCGGTGCATCCGCTATATGTAGCCAATAAAACGGTCGCCGGGTCTTGTACGCGACCAAGTGAAGTCAAATGAACGTTGATCGACCAAGATTGGTCTGCCCCACAGCCCAGATAATCGGTAGAGCGTAGCACAACTTCTGGGTACCGAAAGCTCTGGGTGTATACTCTGGCTGGAGCAAAGAAATGTGGCACGACACTGCAATTTTAAGCCCCAGGAGGGGTTGAACAGCCGCAGCTCCATATGTATCCGCAAAACCAAAATGGTTGTGTATTATGCAGCCAAGACTCGAGACTCGTTGGTTTGGCCAATGCCTACCTATTCTAGTTTCCAAAAACACTACATGCACTTTTGAACCCTAGAAGCGGATCGGAGAATGTTTCACCGACTTTTCTACTGGGTCTTTTCTACACGGCACAGTCAACCAACAAACTTTTAAAGCCCAGAGAAGACAAATGGCCTCGACGTGGTCGGATCCCTAATATGCAATGCAGTAGCAAGTTCCAAGAGCGAGTACAATCTAATACATGAAGAATCCGAGGTTTGCTACGTATAATATCAAGAAAAAAGGAGTGGAGCGAGGCAGGAGAGGAGTATTTCGTTATCTTGCCGCAAGAGGTATTGAGGCGCGGCGACGAGGCTGAGGGGGGAAAGGGCATGCATGTTTGTACTGCATTTTTAAGCTCCAGGAGGAGATGGCAAGGCCGATTCCTTTACACCACGCGGCACAGCAACACGCACAGGAGCGTGAATAGGCCGGGGCAGCGGAAATCTTAGCTTGCGTATGATTGGCTGCCCCGTTTTTATCTTTCTTTGGCACTTTCAAAGAGAAAAAACAGAAATTTCCCGTCTGAATGGATCTACTAGTATGGGACGTCCGGATCTCGAACGATTCTCAGCCAACCAGCAAACCCTCTCAACAGCGTAACAAGAACGACTGGCTCTGAGGGCTCGAATTCCGAACATGCACCGGAGGGGACAGTGAAGAGAGCAGTTTCATTGGCTGTGAGAGCCTCACTTTCCGTGCGGGGCGTGAATGATTGGCTGCCGTCAGTTACGCGACTGGTTGGCTCTCATTAAATCTTGTCGAACTTCGCGGCGTACGTAATATTTGGTACACCACCACCAACGTATGAAGGTCTGATTCATTCAATCTAGCAGCGATCCTACACTAAATACAAGAGAAATAGGGGTAAGCTGACTAAAAGACTGAGCAAGCGCTGACTAATATCGAACCAGCGTTCCTAGCGGTATCCCAAGTTCAACAAATCTACACTGCATTTTTAGGCTCACGGGGCCGATGGGGGCTTGCGGGAGTCGGTGCTGAGCTTCGTCCTAGGCTGTGGGGCTGTGCTGGGAGTACACTGCATTTTTAAGCTCAGGGAGGGGATGCGAGCTTCCGAGAGTCGGGCTAAATTTCTTCGCAGGATGCGGGGCTGTGCTGAGAGGCTATGTATGTAATACGGGAACTGAGATAAGAAACGATCTAAGGGGAGAATTTCGAGAAAAAAACACATCTCTAAGCTCGAAGTTACTGTGTGAAAGATATGGCGCGCGTGTGCCCCCAGGAATTGAACATTTTTCCCTCGCTTCTCTTGGAGAATGACTAGTGAGTGCATGAGTGCGGCGAGAGTAAATATAGTTGAAAAATGGACTTCGGCGCGCTGTAGATGCCTCTGTACAGGCGACGACAACATACGGTCCTGAACAGAAGAACCACTGGATTCCAATTGTGTTCGTGCAGAAACTACATCTACGCTACGATGAAATAGCCAATCTTGTTCAGAACGCACCCCCATACGTACGCAAGATTTAATACACTTAACCATGCACCCAACAAAGTCTTCCATTCCATTCTATACGGAACAGCAAGTCTTAACTCAAGTACAAACAAGGTGAGTACGTATGTTACCGGCCTGCCTGCGCTGAAGAGATGATAGACCTCCACAGTGACATACATGGCTAAACTTAATCCCAGCCCGGATAAGCTAGCGCATACTGTACCCCTTCGCATCCATTGGGTGTCGCTGCTTGAGTCGTGACCGACTGCGTTTTAGGACCATAGAGGTTGTTATTATGATGCCCACTCCAAACCAGAGGACCCTTCCAAATTCGGTATCTTGGGAGACTTGCAGTGATCATGGGGGCAACGGCTGTAGATTTGAGCCTTTGAGTGGGGCTCGTGGGGGAGGCTCCACCCATCAAGATTGAGTCAATGCACTGCAATTTTAGGGCCCGGGCGGCGTTGGGTTGGTTGTCCTAGTGCCTATGTATAGTATATTCCGATTTCAAGTAGACACGATGTGATGGTTTTATGGGCTCTACATAACTGTTGCTTTAAGTACGATACATATCTTCTCATAGCTTCGCCGTACTTCCCCATCTACCCCGTCTAACAAGCAAGCACAGCGTATCCCTCACAGCAACCTGCCCACGCTCAATCGCCCCGTCCACGAACCCCGCCATCCATCCGCCCAATCTGCACTCGCAAATACAACCCTCCGATGCGGCTCCTGCAGAGCCCTAAGATAATTCGACGTTCACCCGGGCCCCAAGCACGCCCACGCCCACGCCCATACTTTCTCGAGAATCTCCAACCCCGGCGTAATAGCCGCGAGCCCGACATGTCGATGGACAGCTTGAATCCGCTCCCGGACGAGGTTCCGCCAGTAGTGGAGGATGTTGGAGTTGTTAGCGATAGTGGAGAGTTCGGTTGCGAGGAAGGGTCCGTGGTGATTCTGTTGCTTCGACATTCGCGGGATCCGCCGGTGCATGGTGTGTAGAAGAAATATGCTAGAGCTTGCTCCACACGATGATAAGTGGGAGTGTAAGGCGACATGCAACGCCTAAGGAGGAGGGGATTGCCGCGATAAGGGTTAGGATACTTGTTGTCATCGAGAGCAGGTTTGATAGTGCCATAGACCGTTAAGAATTGTTCTCAAGGAGTTCGGGGAAGCTGCGGTAGAGCTATATTAGCGAGGACAGCCGGTAGACTGCCCGATTTGGACGAGGTGGTCGATTAGCGTTCTTATATCTTCTGTGTCGGATACAAGGCTAGGATCTGGCGGTCTGTAGGAGAGGATGGATTTCTCCATCTCTCGTGCATGGCTGAGGCTGCTTCCATCCTGAACATCGCGGACGCCTGCTGTCGCCAGGTCGCAGGCTAGCTTCTGGATAGAGGACCACTGGCGCACGAGGGCACCGACTTTGGCGAGATAGACGAAGAGAGGAGTACATATGCCCGTCCTTGAGATCAGTTGGTATGGGATTACCTCGCCTAGTTCCGCACACACGTCCAGATATGACAGTTCGTCGAGGGACTGGTTGATAGGAAAGGCAGACATGGCCTCCCAGTAAGCCATTACTCCGATAACGTGAGGCTGCCGATCTCGAGGCGAAAGAAGTTTTGTGCAGAGTTGAAGCATGAGTTCATGGGACACATTGTCTTAAAGTGGTAGCGGAACATTTGCGTATCTTTGTCTTCGAGAAGCGTATTTATTGTAGCAAGATCGAGCCATTCTGGTAGTTATGTGTAGCTCGCGGTATATTCCATCGTAAACTCCGGGCTCAGCTTATCGATGGCGAATGTAAAGTCCAGTCCAGGAGCGCCGCGATACGGTGGCAGATAATTCTCCTCCGGTGGCGTTGGGTTCGAAGCTGCAGGCATTCCCTGCACCTGCGCTCTACCGATCTCGTACTTGGAGGACCACTTCAGGGGCTTCTTGTACCCTGGACATTCATACATTGGTTGCAACTGGGAACCGTCTCGGCGCATTTTATCTTCTGAACAGGAGTATTAGCACCGGTATACTTAATTCCAGAGGGGGATACCAACCCTCTGTTGGCATCGAATACAGCCGGCCGTAATGCACCAGTACCTACGTGGAGGAAATAACCCAGAGTAGACAACTTACACCGTCCGAGTGTGGCCTGCATTTTTGGAGTGTCGTGGATGATTTGCGAAAGATGAGAAAAAAGAACTGGCGGCGAAATGCGGGGAAGCCGCTTAACAGTCTTCACCAAGAGCGAGAGAGCCTGGAGCTCAATAGAGTTCTCCAGGCCAGAACCGCCAGAACCTTGGTAGTTGTAGCTTGCAGTGCCTGCCTACCTAAACTTATATTTATTAGTTGGTTAGTTAGTTATACAAGTTACAACTAGAAATAGGAACGAGCACCTGTGCAAGTCGGGGGCCGAAGATAAATGACGGCGATTGGGGCCTGTATATAGTATTTTGGCGGAAAGGGGAAAAAAATAAATAAATAAAAGACCGTTGCCCTATCGAGGTATCTACCTAACTTCTTCCTACTTCCGATTGAGGATAGGTACCTAGGTAGTTCTAGTCGGACATGACAAGGCTCAAAATCGCCCATCGGAGGGGACATCCTCCAGCATTTTCTTGGGGATTCGCGTGGTAACCCGCCACCTTTTTCGGTTTGTATAATTTCGTACTTGAAATGTCGAGTAAGCCGTATGTGGGGATTTGGGGAAGTAAAATCTGGTCAGAGGGCAGGATAAGTGGACTTTAAGATAGCTAGCTATAGAGATCAATTTAGATGACGCAACATAAGAAAAGCAAAGCAGAGACCATCATCATAAGTTATCAATGAATCAACAGACAGTCCCCGCTCAAATAATTTGACGCTTATGAACAGTTTGCACAATAAATTTATCAACGCCATGCATACTGCTGTCGAATTTGCAACAGCCTACTTGATTATAATGACAAGATAGTCCAAATGCACAGCTGTGTCCAGCGATGCAGTTAACGTCTCGGCAATAAAGGCCGTCCGGGCATGCAGTCGACCGAGCAATATAAATAAGACCAGTAAGTTCCGCAGAGCTGAGTGAAGCACCGTGCTCGTGAAGACAGTCCCACATAGAGCAATCCGCCAGGATATGGAACCGGTTGCACAGCTTTCGGGCCTTGAGGTTGTTGACTGACTCCTTTCCTGAGACCTTTAGCAGTTGGTCCACGCGCTCGCCCTTGGCATTGAGGCAAACGGCTAGAGTTGCTCTGGCTATGGGATTTATTGGCTCTTTGATTGCTGGCCCAGGGGAGAATTGTGAAGGGATGGTCTTAATGGCCGCTGCGTAATTTGTAGGTGGTGTCAGGGATTTCGATGCGTTGGGCGAGACGACGGCGACGTCCTGAGGGAATGTTGTAGCATCCGGGGTCAGCTTCGCTGTCATGAAGATGTGTTGGAATTTGGTAGTCGGCAATCTTGCTGCCACCTGTTTGATTTCAGAGGCGAATGGGGGTCCCTCAACCAAAGAAATCCGAGTCGATTCTTGGTGTTGACGGAGGATGTGCGCGTAGCCGTTGTCCGTCGAGGCACAGAAGACGACACGACAGCAGTGCAAATTGACAATATCATGTTTAAATGCGGCTGTAGCAGAGCAGAGCAGATAGAATCGAGGTCAGAACAGTAATTCGATTCGAGAAATGGTAATGGATGGCGCAGACCTTTCAACTTAACATCAGAGCATTCTTTCCCGTTGCCGACATCGACAAAATCACACCACTCGTCGGCCTGGTTGAAGCCATGTATAAACCCATCCAGGTCCTGTCCAACAGACAGGACGCCTGCTTCGCGGTATGCCTTTGTCAAGCCGTCGACGTTCGCATAGACTCGGATCTTACAGGCGGCGCTCGGAGACACATCGGAGCTAACCTTTCGAACATGGTCGTCGACCGCTTGGATGAGTGCTCGTGCTGCTTTATGTCCGCCGTCTTTTCCGTTCTGTACAAGGGCTTTCTCAAACTAGGATAGATTTAGCGAAGGTTAGCCGCATAGAGTCAATCAAGCAACCATGGACATACGTACATTCATACAATCCCCGTCAACTAGCACGGAGATATAGGTTAACCTGTCCTGGACAAAGGTTGCGTGCGTCAGTGGACGAAGCATGTATAGTGACGAAGCTCGGGGTACCTTATCGCGACTAATGCTACCAAGTTCAAATTTATAGCCCTCGTTTTCATTGCGGAAGGAGTTGACGAGGCGCTTCTGGTTGTCGATTTCTTGTTCCTGGATTTGAAGTTTGGCGTCGACTTCCCGGAGCCGTTCGAGGAGATCCTACCACACAGCAGCGTATTAGCAGTGCAGGAATAATAGAGACGGAACGAGGTACTTTAATCAAGCTGTCTTTATTATCTTCAGCCGTACATAGTATTCTATACCGCTCGTCAAGCTGGGCGATATCAGCCATGATGACTGTGTTTGTTAAAAGAGATCGCTTAAGACAAGGTCAATAGAGTAGTAGAGTGGTCAGAAGACAAGCGCGCTTAAGCTTACTTAATGGTAACAATCCACACACATTAGTAGCTTTTGGAGGCAAGACAGCAAGCAAATCATTAATAAATATGTATCTCTCACTGGTGGCACAGCTAACAGCAGCGGTGCCCAAGCAAGGCGCACTCGGCCGCCCCTGCAAGCGCCAGCCTCGTTCTTTCAAGCTCCATGACTGGTCACGCTGCGCAGCCACTGCGCCTCAAAAATCATGGATCGCTTCTATCCAACCATTATTTTCGTCGATGTTCACCCTTTTGGTGTTGACTGGGTATAAATGAAAAGAACCGATGTGCCGCCAAAAAAGCAACGCCCGCAGGCTGCTTGCTGCTCAGCGAGAAATGCCTTGAGATTCTATGATTTCCAGATTTTCTCTCATCGACTTGGGGTACATAACAGGATTTCACTATTTTATTATAATAAATAGTAGATGGTGCTGTCATCACTGGCGCTTCTAAATTGAAGGCCTGGATATGTATCCTCACGTGAAACAGACGCCTTTGGCCCCAGGTCTGTTTGGTTTACGATTGACAAACGGTGCAGAAGAAGTACAAGCGGCTTCAGCACGACTCAGGGTACTTATTAACTCTGACTTCAAGCCGATCTCCAAATTTTTTTCGCTTCCGGCTTGCTTACTGCTAAGGGATTTATTTACATTATTACCAAGACACTTTGCCCTGGTAGTGGCAGGATTTAGAAAATAGCCTTCTTATAGGATCTGTTTATTTCCAGGAAAATAAACTTTGAAATGTAGTTATATATTCGGTTTAAACGGGTCTATCATACTTGAGTTTTAGTCGGTATCGTAGTAGAATAGATTATTTGGACGAAGGTCAAAAGGTAGTACACAATCTATCTATTCAGGTCTAAAGGTTCTGTACGAGACCCGCATGGGAGGATTCTTGGTTAAGGACTATGTAGAGAGAATAATTTTGTGTAAAATTAATTCTATCTATCCAGAGATACATATGCGTAGGGCTGCTGCCCCTAGACTCGCGCTTACTGCAGATATGGCCCCTACATTGATATCCTTCTGCAGAAAAAAAAAGGTTTAACTGGCTAACCTGTCAGAAAGAAGTAGGCCTTAATTATTCTTCAGGAAGCACCATGGCAGGGTTAAAGCTTACCTTTCTTGATAATATAATTATATGATCATAACTAAAGATATTAGCGGCGCAGTTGATACTGCCCAGCTTGTCTCTTGAGAGTTGATGAGAGATACTAGATACATAACTAGCCTAGGCCGCAGTGCTATATGTAAGATAGAATCTAGGCGTGGACAGCTATATAGACTGATTACTATATCGAACACGATGAAGTACTACATAGTAGCTACGTATTCGCTATACCAAGGTCAAATCTACTATTCTAGAACCCCATGGACCAACAAACAAACACCAATCGCAACCGTAACCGCAGGAGGGAAAACCAACTAACTTAGTATACTTAAGTTGTGACTTATTCTATCTGTAGACTATCCTGCCGGCAAATATGTGACGTTGGGTGCCGGCACATAGGTAATAGTGGCCAGACTGTGAATTTAAAAATAAAAAACCTCTCTTGATACTTTATGTACTCCAGTCCGCATTCAGGGCGAGATCTTAAACAGACATTATATCCAGAAAGAAAAGTACTATATATGCTAAGCGACGGGCTCTTGTAGCTGATGACTGCCTTTCTACTAAGCTAGAGCCTTTACTATTATGCACCAAGGATATTTTAACAAGTAGAAAGCTCTTCAAAACAAAAGAGCACTATTTCTGATCATGGCAATTTTAGGACTACTCATATTCCAATGAAGGCCCAGAGAAAGATCGGCCAGAGGAGGAGGACGAGGACTCACACGGGGAACTTTTTCGAAGCCATACAAAGGTATGTACATAGATTTTCACCTTTTAATTTAAACGCAAATCCTCCAGGGATACAACATCTTGGGAACAAAAAACCACCATCAGGTTTAAATTTGGGATCGCTGCCGCGACACTGATGATAATATCACCGTGTTTAACAGCGAGAAGCCAAAAACAGTGGCGAAGGGATCGAGGGGCTGGAAGCAGCTTATATCAGGTTTCCCTCTGTTTTCAAAATTACTTTTGGCTATTCCACTGATCTGTACGGGGTTAATCTTGATCTCTTTATTAGAGATTTCTCCTTGCTTTCGTTGCAGCTTAGTTCTAACCAGAAGAAGAAACCATCCTCTTCTGCAGTTACACGAATATGGCTGCTATGGTGGTGGTGGGGTTGGGTGCTGCTCTCCTCAGTCTGACGACGGAGATGGATGCTGGTGGGAATCTGGGCTGTCCCCTCTGCTTAAAGTTTTTGTCTAACCATGGATCTTTCCGCCAGGTTATATTTCCAGCTATGCTCTGTTGTTGTGGTGCTCAAGTAAAGGGGTGACTTCATAGACAATACATTTAAGGGTGCGAACCTTCGGTGCATCTACTGCCCTTACAGTCAATGGAAAGGTTGTGGGGAACTCTGTTATACAAGGGGAACCATTTTTTGTAAAGAAGAAGGTATGGAATGCTGAACTAAACAGACCCAAATTATCAATACACCTTGGATCCCCAGCAGACGCACAAGCAGTCAGGAAACTACTTTTGATCCCCTCCATTCCTGTTGGAGGCTGCACTGCCAGTTTTTTTTAGAAAAACACCTTGCCACCCAATTTAAAAGTGCCTTCAGCAATGCGGCCCTTAATATTATTATTTTCTTGCATAAACAAGCAAAGTAGAACTTCTTCTTTTCTTTGTGAAGATAAATTTAATTAAATTAGGATGCATGACCTTGATTAAAGTTACTGTACTCCGCCATTCAGGATGTGGAGAAGATGGGGATTTACCCTGACTTTAGGCTAATGGCCACCACAGACAACTTTATCCAGCATTTCGCCCACAGCAGCTTTCCAACTCCTTCCTTTCAGCCCATACTAACCTTTCAAAAGGGTAGATAACTTACTTTCAGGTATTTGGCCCCTTTTTTCTTAACAAGATGCAGTGAGTATTTATATGCCTTGTTCATCAACTCTCTTTTTTTTTGGACCCTGCATAGGTAGCCTGTCCATGAAACCCTCTACTCCAGTCGATAGTCATGCTCTCACATGCCGCCGCCAGTTGCCGTATCGAAAACAGCAACTCCGCTCACCTCAGCCCCGATGTGCGGATGTGTTGATGTTTCACACGAATGAGCAACCATTGGCTACTTCTCTCCGACGTAGAGTAGGGTCCGCCTTGTTCCGTGTCTATACCATCCATTCTAGAAGTAATCCCCCCTTTCCAGAAACGATTCTAGTTGCATGGTACCACATCAGAGAGTTGGTCTGGTGAGCGTCTCGAGGCTCTATAAATTGGGTGCGAAAGAACCGTCTAGATGATGGACTTTCTCTCTATCTCATGAAATAAACACACAATCTGCCTTCATATTCATTTCACTATTCATCCCTTCCACCATGAAGACTGCTCTTTTTCTTACCTTGGCCGTGGCCGCTGTCGCGCCTGCTGCTGCTCAGGAGTTCTGCGAGCAGTATGGAGGCACTTCGTCCTCCGGGTACAGCATCAACAACAATCTCTGGGGCAGAGATTCCGGCTCTGGCTGGCAATGCTCCTACCTCAACAGCATCAGCAGCTCCGGTATCTCCTGGCAAACCACCTGGAACTGGTCCGGCGGGCAGAATTCCGTGAAGAGTTATGCAAACTCCGGAAGGGACCTGACCAAGAAGCACGTCAGCGAGGTCAGCTCCATTCCCACGTCGGTCGAGTGGTCGTACGACCGATCTGACATCCGTGCCAATGTCGCATATGACCTCTTCACCGCTGCGGATATCAACCATGTTACCTGGAGCGGTGACTATGAGCTTATGATCTGGTCAGTCACATCCTTTGATTTTGACCACGATGCGTTACCAGGGTCTAATGTTTGTGTTTCTTTGACAGGCTCGCTAGATATGGTGATATCCAGCCCATTGGCTCCCAAATTGCCACAGTCACTGTCGGTGGCAGGACATGGGAATTGTGGAATGGTTGGAATGGCGCGATGAATGTTTACAGCTTCGTCGCTCCATCCCCGATCAACAACTTCAGCGGAGACATCAAGGACTTCTGGAATCTTTTGGTCAATAACCATGGATTCCCGGCATCGAGCCAGTATTTGATCAGTATGTACATCGTCACCATGTTTCCTCCTTTTTTTTTTCACAACTGTGTTTTGGTTTGCAATATTCGGTTTGCATTTTTCTCTTCTTTGAAACGGGCCCGCTGATATGTTGTGTTGTAGACCTGCAATTCGGCACTGAGCCCTTCACGGGAGGTACTACGACCTTCTGGGTTGGTGATTGGACTGCTAGCGTGCAGTAGATGGGGGAGAATGAACTGTGGACTGTCCTTCCTGTCCTCAAGCTGAATAGGACCAATTCTTGTATTGATGTCGGATTTAGGCTGAGAGACGTGTTTTAGGTTTTTGGTTGCTGGTCTTCAGAATGAACGTTGGAAGTGGGGAAGCGTTGAGAATAGCATTGCTCATAGGTAGGGCATTAAAGTATACTACTATCAGCCTGGAATTGAGCTATTATCGACTCCAGGTAGTGCCAAACTAGTATGAGGGCACCTTACGTATTGGTCGACTGCACTAGTCTGATATATATACTTATTATTCCCTCCGCTTCCACAGAATTTCCCGATATGGACAGAGAGCCCAGCATTCCGGTTCAAGCAACGAGAAGTGAGAAGAGAACATTAGCGAGAGTTAGTTAACTACTATGCAATGCTAGCAAATTAAGGTATACATAGCTAATCAAGAATATTCCCAGGGGTACGTTGGTGGTAGGGACACGGACGCACGCCCTACCACATCCATTTCTTCCTCCTGGGCAGCAGCACCACCACCCCAGCACCGGCCGAGGTAGATTCCTCCTCCTCGCGTACTACTACACAAACCTATTTCAATGTATGCTCGAGTCAGATCCAACCAATAATAGGTCTTCTCGGTGTCATAATTGCCTAGAGCAAAAGGTGGAAGGTGTTCTGTCCACTGCACAGATCCCACTGAAAAGTGCTCTATTGAATGCGGTTACACAACAGGTCTTCGCTTCATGCCCCCTAAGGAGGTGGAGTCATACCTGGCGTTATATTTGACGTGGCGCGCTACTACTATTGCAGCTGGCGAGGTAAGAGCTATATCTATCTACACCCGACCCTGCTTATACTTATTTACTTCCCTTCTATTTCTACTTCCTCCTACTTATTGGTCTATATGTAACCATTGCTGAATCTTGTCTTGTATGTATGGTCCCTTGGTAGAGAGCAATAACTCGAGTCCACCACCACAAACAAACAACCATCGTTGACATGATATCGCGCCTGCTGAAACCAAAATTGCCGTAATAAGGGACAATGTTGACTACCCGGACAACGAACAGCGACACCGAGCTCGTGACTTACAGAGATTACACCCCCTTTGCGGAGAGCTACAGCAGGTAAGCCAGGTGGTGCCTGGCCATTCCACCAGATGCGTATGTAGACGACTTGTCCTTCCACCTTATTCCATTACATGTACGGGTCTTCATGGCGATTATTCTTCTCCTTCTTTGCTTTGCAAAAGGCCCGAAAGTAGTGTTTAGCAGGGAGGTTCTCAAAGGTATGTTATATATATGTAGAAACCGCAGAATGTAGCACTCAGTGTACGTACATGTTTGGATCTAAGCAACATGGTGATTGTCAACAAGATGCCACAAGGCGGCCCCGATCCAGGATGCTGCTACGCTACTGCACCATCTTAGAATAAGAGCCACCCCTCAATCAAATTACAATCCCCATACAATGTATGTATGTATTCGTCCTATAGCCGCGATATAGTTTTCAGCATAGAGTAAGAGCAGGTAGTCTAATCTCTTTGCCTCCTCATAGGTCTAAAGTCCAATTGATCCATACATAGCTTGTGCACTTACTTAGAACCTCTGCCCAATTATGTACATCACCAGCTATGCATGCATAATCCAGCCCCCATCAGTCGCTAAAATTGCAGTACGTACCAGCCTGATCGTTTGACCAGCGGGCAAGGGGATTGATTATTGATAGGTGGGTGGGTGCGCTCGCTCGTGCCCCCAAAGAAGATAACATCGTCATCGTGGCGCAGCCGTGGAGGAGACTCACCTCAGTGGCTTGCACAGGGCACCGTGCCCAAGTTCTCCGCCATGCAACCCATACAACTCCCTCCCATTCATTATTGGCTGGTCCTAGAGCAGGGCTGTGTGTGTGTGTGTGTGCTTGCAACCCACCACCCCCAGAGCCTAAAATTGCAGTGCATCGCAGCGGTGAGACACCACTCTGATACGGCGTCCGAACGGGACAAAAGGATAAAAAGGTTTTTTTAATTGTAAGTATACTGTACACCGCTAACCAAACTTAGTATTTCTTTCTTTCTTCTTTATATAATTATCTAAAATTATCTAAAATGCCTTGGCCATCCATTAATCTTGAGCCATACTGGGAGGAAATCTCTCGTCTCTATTGTACAGATGTCTCCTGTCATGATATTGCTTAGATACTTTATAATTAATATGGTATCTAGGTGAGTGATGCTATAATTAAGCTTCGCCTTTAAATATAGAGTGTCTAGAAGGTCAATTATATAGCATGCAATTGGTGGTTAACCTGGGGGGATTCAATGACACTGTTCTGGTCTAATTAACTTAGACCTAGAGGAGGGCGACGACCGGGAGAATCTAATTAACTTGGATCCGGACGAGGGTGAAGAGGGCAATCTAATTATCCTATAAGGTACATAACATATTTTATTTTATCTTTACTTTCTTCTTGCCTTAAAGCCAGCTGGTAAGTATAATCAGGTACGTGGATTTCTCTTTGCCTAGTTGTACGGGCCCTGTGTATAACACTCGAGCAAGACTTGCACCTCTACGTTGGTGCTTAAGACAAGTAGCCATTTGGTGAAACTAAGCAAGTCCTTTGTGTACGTAATCAACTAGTTCCAATGAAGTTCTGCTGGCAGAATCCTAGCGCAAAACACCAAAATTTCGTTTTTATCCTTTTGTCCCGTTCGGACGCCGTCCTCCGAAGAAAAAGTCTCGGCGGGCCGAACGTTTCCCCGTCTTAGTGGACAGGACCGCTCCCTGCCTCCCTCCCTCGAGCCATGTCTTATGTATTGGCTGGACATGTGTCGGTGCTTCCAACCAACCAACCGACTAACCACCGAGGCCCCCGAGCCCAAGATCGCAGCTAGAAAAATGTAAGGAGCTGTGGAATCAAGGCTGACAAAAAAAAAATCACCACTACCACCACCACCACTACTACTACTACTACTACTACTTCTACTAAGCCTATACAATACATACATAACCAGCCGTAATTTCCACCTACTATACTGTACCTCTTAGTTTGGTAGGCCACTCCTCGGGCTAAGAGGCTAAGAAGGTCTTTGAAGGGCATCGATTTACCCCCTGGGCATGAGGTTCCCGGTCCATAATATTAATACTTCGTTAATGTTCGCCACACACACACAACTTGTTATGTAAGGGAGGTCGCGAAGGGTAAGGGCTGGTTAGACTTGGGGTATCCGTATCCTAGAGCTAGCTCTTGGGCAGAGTAGGAGATCTCAAGAGAACAACTCCATCATATTGGGAAATAGGAGAGGAATTAAGGGATATAGGGTAATCTCTACCGCAGGGGAACTGAAACAAAGTCGCATGTAGACCTGTGCTCTTGCATTATTTGTGGACCAACCGAGTCAACTCGCCCTTTGCAGCGACAACACCGTGCTTGCTCTCAAACGTCAATCTCGCAGAACCAAGGATCAGCCAAGATCTCCGCAGGCGAAGGTCTCTTCGCGGGATCATCTTGCAAAATCCATCGAATGAGCGCCTTCACTTTGCGGGCCTCCTCATCATCATCATCATCAAATTCCAGGCCTGTCTGATCGAATGCCTCCTCCATAGACGTCTGTTCCACCATCAGCGGTTCCTTCCCCGGAGCGACGCCTCCGAGCTGACAATTAAACAGCTTTCTCTCGGGCGTGAAGTAGAGCGACGAGGTCTTCCAGTGCTTGAAGAGGTTGTGGGGGAGGGGGCCGAGCCGGGCCGTGAGGGAGAGGAGATGATCGTCGTCTTCAAACTCGGACCAGGGCACACAGAAGAGTGGCTGGCCGGTGATAAGCTCAAAGACAAGGCAGCCGAAGCTCCAGACATCGAGGGTGTTGTCGACGGCTCCGGTGAGAATCAACTCGGGAGGTCGGAGGCCGGCTGGAGTTACGACCTTTGGTGGCGGGTCGGTAACGAAATATGCTATCCAGTATGGTGGGTACAGTATAGATAATTCAATGCGTAAGCAGAGAGAACAGATAGATACATAGGAAATCGAAACGGGGGGGACTGACTCACCACCGCCCATGTCGGATAATTTAACCTGAACCCTCCAGCATAGCACGTAAATGGCACCAGCGGCTGCGCAACACAGAGATATCGAGGCGCCCACTTATCCTCCTTCCCATCTACCCTCTGCACCGGAGGCGAGATCAACCGGGCTTGCACATTTTCCTTCTGCCGGAGCACGTCCTCGGGTATCGAATCGATATCATCACGAAGAGAGAAGAGTATATTCCCCGGCTGGAAATCGCCGTGGGCAATCCCATGTTCATGCAGAAATGCAAGAGCCTGTAGGGATTGCTTGAGGATGCGCTTTGCCATCCAAAGTTGGTAGCGGACTTTTATTTCGAACCTGCAAGGGTTGAACTGTGGTAGCTCTTTAACCATGGTGTTTACACTGGGGCCCATGGGCTCGAATATCAGACACTTATGCACGCCATTCGGGCCGTGATGTTCGAATTCGTCTAGCAGTCTCGTTATATGCTGCGACCCTTCTGCTGGTGCGACTTTGGTGATGTGGCGTAGGACTTGTAGCTCGGTTGTGGATCCTGAGATTTCAGACATGAGGATATTTAGCGCGACATATCTACTGTTTCTTAAAGGGGGGAAAAAGGGAATAAGGCTATATAAAATGCAGAAGATGAACTTACTTCAGGTCACGGGCGAGCCAAACGGTCGAGTAGGAGCCGTCGCCGACCTTATGGATGATCTTGTACTGGCATTGTTGAACAGGTCGCCGAGAACAACTGGATGATAGCCACCTGGGCGGTAATCCTCCACCCACTCGCAGGTAGTGCGATAGTTTTGAATCTCTCTTCGCCATTTCTCAAGGCCCTGGATGGCGGGGTGGGGGCGGGGTACTCATAGCTGCGGTGAAGAAGTGTTGTCCTGTCCAAGAGTTGCGGAGCGTGATATTTTATAACAGATATAGTATGGGATTTTGGAGTGGAAGTGCTCATCCTCCGGAGAAATTGATAGGCGTTCCCAAAAAGTGTACATTTATGGCCTCCGGCCCTCGACAGTAGACAACAGGGAACGTGTGGTCAAGGCGCGTATGTACTATTTTCAGTCAACTAATCATTCGTCTAGAATCACACAGAGAAAAAGAGGTGCAACACATTTTTGGCGCTCGGAATTAATATTCATCATTTGTGAACTAGAACCTATACCAAATTCAATGACATACATAGTATTTTGTACCAAGCCATCTTGGTGTCCAGGCATATAATTCCAATCTAGCATGTCATATAGGCAATACATAAACGAGAACAAAAAGCGTCGTCACCGGCTGATTGAAAATAACACACCATTCTTCTACGTTGGTAATCTCAGGATCTACTTGGTCGCGACCAGTTATGTATAGCATAGCATAGCGCAGGAGCAGCAGCAGCACACAGCATGGACTCTCTTCCCAGCCCAATTCTTAAAAGATAAAGGACAGGACGTGTAGATTCTTGCTGAAGTCGTGAGAGAGACGGATAGAATTTTTTTTTTCTTACTTCACTGGCTCCAATTCTGTTCTGGCTATGTACATAAGGGGTTGGAGGGTGAGACTCTCTCTTTCTTGGAATAAAGACAGAAATGTAGATGCGGCGGACAAGGGAAGGTATTGAAAAGGAACAGGAAAAAGGGCAATGTGAATACGAATCCATGATATAATAATGGTAATGGGCCGGTGTGAGGCTTGCTTGCCTTGGGTTCAACTTTGGAAGCTGTGTCTCTAGCTAGGGTTCTAGAATCCTGGATTTGATACTGGTGCAGCGAATAGCTGCTTCATCATATTCAATGCAGTCATCAGTCTATATAGTCAAAGAAAAGCTCTCGCTAAGTACCATACTTGAATGAACCTCATTTCCCTGGTGCATAAATGGCCTCGTCAACTCGACTCTCTTATACCACCCAAGTACCTAACCAATCAATCAATCACCCTTGACTAGTCTGCATGGCTTCTCCTTCTCGTTCATTAACAACATTCGGGGGCTGCTCCTGTGCAGTGATATCCCTTGCAAAATCCATCTTGCTAATTTCAAGCTTCTGCATCTGCTGCGAGCACATTTCCTGTGGGATCAGATTAACATTTACCTTGAATACCCTGCTACAAACCAAGGAAACAGGAACCAAGTCCAAGTTTAAGTGCTTACCTGCTCGATGCTATCCTCAACGCGATACCGTATCACACGCACCCTCTGGTCCTGTCCGAGCCGGATCGCGCGCGCGATCGCTTGGCTTTCGACGCTGGGGTTCCACTGCGGTTCGACGATGAAGACGCGGTTTACGGATTGGAGGTTTAATCTGTCTTATCGTCAGCGGGGATGATTCCATGCTCTCGGTCCTTTCCGAAGCAAGGCTAAGCGAGGGAAAGGGTGGGCGTACCCAAACGCCCCCGTCCCCGTCGTCATGATCAGCACAGGCACGGCCTCGGACTCGTTGAACTTGTCCAGGATCTTCTGGCGCTGCGTCGAGAGCGTCTTGCCGTCAATGCGCTCGAACTTGATATCTGCTTCGTTCAGGTGTCGAGCGATTAGGTCGAGGGTTCGTGTCCAGCAGGAGAAGATGATGCTATACGCATATCCTATGTTAGTAGCGCACATGTAGGCAGGTGTAGATAGGAGAATAGGTAGGTAGTTAGGTAGGTAGGTAGGTACCTCTTCGTGTTCTCGAGATTCCTCTGCACATCTGTAACAAGCGCCTGCATCTTGGACGAATACCCCTCCTTGAGAAGATAATTCCCCCTCGCCTCCTCGTCATCGCTCGTTCTTCCCAACGACTCGCAAACGGGGCAATGCAGCCGGCCTCCCCCTCCTCCTCCTCCAGCTAAATCCATCTCCTCTCCAGGGCCCTGGCTGCTGCTTCTGCTTCTGTTTCTAGTTCCCGAACAACTCTCACAAAGCACATGCTTACAATCCTCCACATATCTCCCGCGGCGCTCGCGCGCCGTAATCGGCAACGGCTCACGACAGGTAAGACAGCGATCCCAACTATCCCTCGCCAACGAGCGAACACTATCCATCTCATCAGCGACGAGATGCCGCTTCGCCCACGAGAACCGCGGCTGGAATGTGCCGTGGTTGCAGAAGCTGCGCAGCTGCAGCCAGATCTGGAACGTGCCGAACGTCGAGGAATTCTTCTCCTTGTACTCGCCCGCCTGCTGGTGCAGGAGGCGGTGCATGTCACCGTGCGTGAGGCGGTACTGCTCGCGCTCGCGCGGGGTGAGTTTCACGGTGCGGAATTCTTCGAGGGGTTCCGGGAGGTGCACTTTGGTGATTGTGCGGCGGAGGCAGATTGCCTCCAAGAGGGTGGTCAGGCGTTTTATTGCGTCGCGCTTGTTCCTTTTGACGCTGAAGGGGCTTGCGATCCAGACGCGGAAGATCCGGGGGTCGTGGAAGGGCCGGATGTGGATGAAGGCGAGCAGTGAGCCTAGGTCGTCGAGGGTGTTCTGGATCGGCGTCCCCGACAGGCACCAGCGGATCTTCGCGGGGAGTTCGATGACCGCGCGGTGGAAGGTTGTCTCGCGGCGGCGGATCATGTGGGCTGCCAGATATAGTATTAGTATGACTACGCTGTGTTAGATCAAAGTGATAGAAATGACTTACCCTCGTCGAGGACGACTCTGTACCAGGCGTACTCGTGTAGAGGGCTTTTAGGGCCGCCCATTAGTTTGGGGGCATGCTCTTTTGCGAGTGTGTTGTAGGTAGTGATGACAATGTCGTAGTCTTCGGCTTTTTGAATGGCGTCTCTGCGAGAGCGGCCGTGGTAGATCAACACCTTGAGGCTGGCGTTGAGGTGACTGCAGTTGTCAGCATCTGCACATATAAAAGGAGTGATTAGGCTTACTTGTCAATCTCCCTCACCCACGTATTGATCAAGACTGTCTCGTTAGCACCGCTCTATATCCTAAAGTGTGTCACATACCTCGTGAAGGAACAACAACCAGCGTCGCCCGACAAGGCTTCTCCGCCAGAGTGACGCCCTGCAGATAATTCTGATGGCTCACCCACTCCTTCGCATCCGGCATCGTCTTGCCGATCAGCACGAGCGTAGTGAGCGACTTGCCCATCCCCATCTCATCGGCGAGAATGCCTCCGCCGCTCTCGTCGGGCTCTCCGCGCTCTTTAAGGCCGGTGATGACGTGGGAGTATCTATAGTTCAGAATTAGCTGTGCCTTTATTTCGGGGCAGAGGATTCGTACTGTTGCTCTCCTCCGACTGTTTCGCGCTTCCACAGCCGGTACTCGTCGGCGATATTCCCCGTCTCTCGCTGTGTCATAAAGTCCAGGGCCTCTGCTTGGTGTCTGTTTCGAGTCAGCATCTCCATAACACTTCAAATGGTGTTGTAGGTTGACTCACGGATACAGCGCCTTGCTCAAATTCTCATCCCCCTCGAGCCTCGTCAGCCCATCCGCCCTCCTTAACGACCGATAAACATCCGCAATCGTCTCCTCAAAGTCATTATCCCTCTCCGGCGGCGTTCCCTCCTTCTCCCCTGTCCCCTCCCCCTCCTCCGCACCCTCACCCCCCTGCTCAACCCCTTCCTCCTCCTCACTCTCCAGCTCCTCCATCCCCTCCAACCTCAAAAGATGCGGATTATCATACCTCGTCCCAGCACGCCTCACATCGGGTTCCTGCAGAAACAGCCCCTTCTTCGACAACTCCTTGCCCACAAGATCCCTAACCTCTTCCCCGCCATAGACGTTGATATGCACGCGGAACGCAGCCTCGGCCGCCTTGGCCGCGCGCAGCGCACCGATGATCGCGTTCAGGTCCGCGTGCGCTTCGACCTCGAACCCGCGGATGTCCATCAGCTTCTGTAGCGCTTTCACCATCTTCTCCGACAGGTGGCCGAGGTTCGTCTTCTTCTTCTTGTTCTTCGCATTCTTCTTGGCGTGATCGGTGTGATTGGCGTTGCCGTCGTGGTTGTTGTCGTCATCGTCGGGGAATTTCAGGAAGAGCTCGCCGTTGCTCGATTGGTGGATGGGAAAGGTTGGATTCCAGATGCCGCTGTCGCGCAGTTTGATGATCTTTTCTTGCAGCTCCGTGCCTTTACCGATGAGGCGGACGCGTTCGCGCAGGAGCTGGACATGCATCAGTATCAGTATATGCGTATCGTATTGCGAGCTAGGAAAAGAGGGGGGAAGGGAAGGGTTACGTACCATGCCATAACAAATAATCTCTCCAACATCACCACGCTCTACTGCCTGCTCCTGAGCTTGTCCAGCAGCATCACCAACCTCCCCATCCACCATCGACACATCCGCACTGCCATACTGCTCGTCGACAAACTCGATCGGCGTCGATCTATACGACGAGGTGACGCTGGCGCTGAGAGTCGCCGCCGCCGCTACGCTATCCGAGAGCGGCGGCGCCAAGAACGAGGTCAAGTTCGTGTTCGAGTGCGAGTGCGAGTTTAAATCGAGCATCATCGCATCCATCCCCGGATCCAGCTCCTGACTGCTCGGGCCCGAGGCGTACGGGTCAGCGTACAGCATGTTCTGCTGCTGCGTGTCGAAGACATCATTGCCGAATGCCGGTTGCTCGGTGTAGCCTGTCACTGTTGTTGTTGGGATTGGTGCTGTTTGGTCGTGGTATGATGAGTATGCTGAGTATGGCGAGTATGATGAGTATGAGTATGCGCCGAGATTGCTATTGCTGTTGCTGTCGTCGGCGGGGGTGGTTGTGGTGGTGGTGGTGAAGGACCTACATAGCATAGCCCTGTGTTAGTACGATTTTATTCTATCGGTTATTTTTTATTTTATCTCTATCCCGAGAATAGAGAAGGAGGGGTATCGTACCAATTCTCAGGCCCCTCGATCCTCGGCCGAACACGCGCGTAATCGTCCTGCCAGAGATTTTGTTGCTCGTGGTGGTCGTCGTCGTCCCCACTCCCCGTGGGGTTGAGCAGGCGCTTGAGATTGAGAGACATCGCCAAGACTACGAATAATGTAAGCAATAATTGTTGATGGAATTAACAATCTAAGAGTAACAATTTTTTTTGAGATGGAAATGAATCAAAAAACAATCGCTCCAAATTTTACCTCCATCACGTTTGTTAGCAAGGCTCCTCTCTCGAGGCAGACCCGAATTCGGATGGATGCGCAGCGCAAGGCTGTGAGGCTGAACCAGGCAGACATGCAGCAGCCCCCTTATGGAGTGAGATACCTAAGCCCAACAACCTCTCCCAGAGACTAAAATTGCAGTGCGGGAGGCAAAAATATTGCACTAAACTATTCCTGGAGCTAAAATGGTGGCAGTGCATACATATCGCCCGGTTTGTTAGCAGCCAAAAGGAGGGTCTTCGCGGTGATATACTTACTACATTTAATACATACTGAAGCGTCAGCGCATCTTCTCCACGGCCCTAAAAATGCATGCTTTGAGCAAGGCTTCGTTTTTCCCCCTTCCGCATAAGTGCCATGTAACATTGTATCTATTGCCACCTATTAACTACTACTCTACTGGCCTGCAGTGATCTGCTGACTTTCTGGACCAGTCTGTAAAGGCTGCGCGAGCCATTTGCAATTGATGCTTCTCTTGATGCGCTCGAATATGTATGTAGTGATGCTCAAAACCGTGCCTAGTGATACATAGTAAATAAATATTGCTTGTTAGTTAGTAGGCGATTATTTACTTCCTCCATAGTATAGCATGCCATGGCATGGCACAAATTTGCAGAGCGCGCGTCAAAGACTAACCAGCTAAATACACTTACCATCCTCTCTTACCATAGTGAGTGGATTTGCTTTAATCAGGACGAGGGCACAGTCAGGCTATTGACGATCGATCGATATGGCAAGCTCTCTCTCTGTCTCTTTCTGCATGTTATGTATTTCTCATGTGCCTATCTATAGGCACAAAATAATCAATAGTTTCTTGCTTGGACAGATGCATACACGTATCATCTATCTTCTTATTAGGTGGTGGGGGTGGAAGGGGGTGGGGATCGTTTCTTCTGATATATATATATATACCATCCCGGTAGGTGAGAGCACCCTGGGTCCTAAAAATGGAAACTGGACGTCATCCCAAGCGTGAGCATTAAGCGGCATGTTAATGGTTATAATACTATTAAGAGATTAGTTAAGGCTGCATATCTCGCAGAGACCCTCTCAGCGTGGGGTTGGCAAAGGCCATCATCCATCCTCTGCCGCACTCTATGTAGAATTGCAGTGAAAGCAGTTGGGGAGGGGCTGATGAAAGTCCAGGACTGTAGTCTGTCCTACCCTGTAGGGTTGGTTCGCGGTATGTGTATCGCGACTGGATATTATTATGGCTCTTGTATCATCGCCCTGGTTCGTGAGTAGCAGTGTGCACTGTTTTTACACCAGGCACAGTGCCTTCCAGTCAATGATATGGATATTTGAAATACAACTATTCATCAAGATGATCCCTTTTCGGTTGGGAGAGCGTTCGACTGCGGATCTGAAGGTAAGGAGGTTCCACTATCTTGTGTAACCTTGTTATCATAAGGTCGCTGGTTCTCCCCTATATTGTTTTTCCACTCCATCATCCTCTTTCATATGAAAACGGCCAGTAGTAAATAAAGTAAGTCGGCGGTATACATAACAAAAGGATTAGATTCCAGCATCACTCGCTGCCCTTCATGTACTCGCATATCAACTTCCTTTCTCGCCTCAGATACCTTGGTAAGATCTAGATATATTCTTACTCCGTATAGGTAACGATTCGCCCTAGCCAAACGCATGCTCATGCGCTGTTACGTAGAACAATCAGAATATCAGCTCCTCCCGAGGCCTAAAATTGCAGTGTCGGACCAAGCCTGCCAGAAAAAGGTATATAACCCTTGCCATTCAGACATTTCTACAAAGGCAATTCGTCAGCACAGCCACTGCTGCATCCATATGTATGTATCTCCTCTCTCCCGTGCCCTAAAATTGCAGTGCAGCTTGGAGATCATTGGCTTTGCCGAATTAAGTCAAACACACATAACATGTCAGCGCCAGGGGTCTTCAACGGCGGGACTGGCCTGGGATTCTCCTCTAGGCCCTAAAATTTGCAGTTGCGGCCTGCGGCGAGGATTATGTACCCCCACGGCCGTTCTAGCCATGATTAGGCCAAAAAGCTAATTCTTACCGATGAAATGGTATATCTACGCTCTCCAGACTCTAAAATTGCGGTGCTTTCCCCCAGAGTCGATCGAGGGTTTGCAGAACTTAGCAAACTTTACCCCCACGCCTGCCTATACGCGGACGCTAGACTGCTGGAGGCTACGCTTGTGTCCAGCTAGGTATCAGTGGCCACACAGTGAAGAAATTACTGAGGATAGAATACATGCTGGGCCATGCATGGTCATAATCTAGACCGACCACCCCAGGCTTGTTGGAGGGTGATTCTTTTTCCCCGGGGAGTCGGTTGTACTCGATTATGTAGGCCCATCGTGAATCCAGAGAAATATCTACCTATTCCATTTCGCTGCTGTCCCTGGCCCTACCCTACATAGTAGTTGGCTGGTTGGCTGGCGGGCGTGCGGTGCCCCAGATGCAGTCAGCGGGCATGGGTGCAGGAGCCCGTGATATCTACCCAACTGGGGGCAAACCCGACCCCATTGGAAGCAATGCCCCCCGCTCCAGATCATGTACTGTTCTGTAGATCTAGCCCAATAGGCGGCGAGTCTCGAAAGAGCCCCATCATCATCATCATCATCATCATCATCATCCTCTCCCTGAGCCTAAAAATGCAGTGCGTAGAAGGAAGGGTACAAGGCTATCCCCCTCTCCTTGTGCCCTAAAAAAGCAGTACATACCTCGCCGAAATATCCAAGGCTAGGTAGGAAAGCCTAGCCAAGCTAAGCCAAGGCACAATCCGCTAGATATTATTGTGAATCCGCCAGATCTGCCTCGCTACTTACATACCACACCCACCCTTCCTCCGGCCTAAAATTGCAGGGCTGGGGCGAAGGCACATATACAAGGTAAGCCGCACTATCATTCGACCGTCTCATGTCATGACCCGTGATATTTTGCGAGCGTTGGCAGTTCGGAGGTGGAAGGCCCTTGTTGGTGAGAACCATGCAGTGGAAAGGGTGTAAACGACGAGTATTTCTTGAAAAAAAAAGAAAAAAGAAACGGGACTCGTTTCAGTATGTAGTAGGGATTGTGTTTTCTATTTCATCTATCTAGTCGATGGGATCTGTGGGGGTTGCCATGCAGTCTTCGACTGTGTGCTATCTGGGCTATCCCCCTTTCTTCATGCGAGTGGTATCGATATGGCATAGCCGGGTGTAACTCTATGTAACCGAGGCAGGTGGCCGTTTGACGTCTCAATGCACGAGCATATTGCCCTGGACGTTGATATGTCAGAGAACGCTGCGACTGGAACGGATACCCAAATCTCGTCTTATCAACGACCGTCAAGTTGAAGGCTCCATGGTTGAGAGACGCGCCAAATACCTGGTTGGCCCCCGTCCGAGCGTCGATGTTCGCCCTGGAGTCCGCCGCTTGTGGCAGGAGCGCTGGTACTTGGCGAGATATGATACACAATGGTAGACTGAATGAATGATTGCCGGTCTACGAACTGCTGGAGTCAGAGAGCGCTGGTTGCTTCCGGCGGCATAGACTTCGCATATATCATGCACGGTGAGGAGTCCTGCGTGGTGAACTCGCGGAAACCCTCATGGCGAAACGTCTTCGCAAAAATAGCTGATGCTACGTTCGCAAATGGGTTCACTCCTCCACTTCATACTCCTCCATCTCAACCTTGAAATACTGAGCGACGCGAGCCTTCTCAGCTTCTGCATACTCCGAATCCACAATGAACCGCACAGCCGCGTCACGGCCTTTCTCTCCCGGCTTCGGACGTTCTCCGGTGGCGGTCACAGGGATGAGAGGGTGATGACGCGGGCCGGCAGGTGCGGCGGGCTTCTCTGTCCTCGCTGAGCCGTTCGTTGCGGCCCGGCCCCGCGGCTCCGTTGGAGGTTTGCGAGGCGCGGTCCTAGCAGGTTTTTCATCTTCGACCCAGTGGGTGTATCGTGGGAGTCTATGTTCTTCCGCTTCTTTGTTGAGAGGAATGCGAACGGTGAGGAATCGGTCTGCGGGGAAATGAGGGCCGACAGTTGTCGAGCCCCGGTTGTGCGTGTACATCTCAAGAAGGTCAAAGAGAGTTTCTATCGAGATAAGAGTTAGCCAATTAGCCATACGGACAATGTTCGCGTAACCTACCCATAATCTCCTCCCGACTTGTGTTCCAACTCTTGTAGTCCGCCATAAGGTCAGAAACCTCAACATGTTGGTCTATAAGACGGCCCGCCAGCTCAATACAGCTAAACGCCATTGTCGAAGACGTCTGCTTAAGCGGTGCAAAAGTGCGGTATAGATCCTGCGAAATGCGGTAGGCAAGGTTCGAGACTTCGGATTGGGGAGTTAGGCCAAATTTCCGAGCAAGCTTTATCAGGGTTTTTTGCGGGTGACGCGTTCGAAAATCGAAGCCAGAGCTCTCTAGCATGAGTCGTTCTAGGCCGATAATTCCGCGGGCGGGTTCGTCGAGGACCTAGTCAATACAACTGTTAGCCGCGGGCTAAAAAGCGATATGGTGGTGATTGTACCTGATTATCCGGTGAGATGTGCTCCGACTGAGGTAATTTGAGGTTGTACGCGGCGCAGATAATCTCACGCGACTTCTTCAAGGTATCCTCGATCTTGCAGGCCATGAACAGGGCAGCGGCGGCGGCATCCTAAACCATTAGCTTCCCTAGTAGATAAGAAGCAGAGAGGTATCCACCTGATTGTTGTACTCGGTATCTGGGTGAATCAATCGGAACTTGTGATAGTAAACGACCGCGGTGTTGAAAGTCCGAATGGGCCTATGCGCGTTGGAATTAGCATTCTGTCGCGGTACCATGAACGAATAATACGGAGACAAACAGATTCAGCGCTCGGCGAACATTATCTATCCAAGTCACGCCCTGCAGTCGCATCGTCTCCTCGCGCAGCGGATTGATCTCCATCGCGGCGATACATTTTTGGATCGTTTGCTCGAAGATGTACGGTTTCGCGATCTGGATGAAGGACGGGTGGATTTTCGGAGGCTCAGAAAGGGCTGCGTCAGATCCGGACTGCGGTTTCGAGTCCTGCTTCTGTTCGGGGGCCATTCTGGCGCGCTTGAATGTTTCTTCGAGAAAGCCGCGGAGCGGCGGCGGAGATGAGCTCGTGATGGCACGTGACCTGACAGAAACGATCTCGGTCCGGCTGTACAAACCTGATTTTAACACATTGTGAATGCATTCTGCAATAAGTAGATTAGATGTTTGCGAGTATTTGAAATGAACAGTGCACGATCTATTACATGTAGGGTGAAGCAGAACTATCGCTGATGAGACCTGCGAAACTTCCAGGTGCATCCGAAACTATATATTCACCTCATCCATACTTCTTGAGCAACTTCTCCATGATAGACACCGCACCCGACTTATATCCAGCTCCAAAAATCGCATGGTGGTTTAAATGGTGATATCTGAACAGTCAGGTCAGCTGAAAAAAATAATATGACGAGTGACGGGCAACATACAGCTCGTATAACCTCACCCGATCCTCATACTCCTCCACGGGCTTCGTCTTGGGCACAATGCGATGATATTCAGCGAAGAAAGCCGACCCAAACCCTCCAAACATATTCATGATTCCCAGATCATACTCGCTATGCGCATAGCAAGCCGACGGATCATACACCACATCCCCTACCTCTTCATCCTCCTTCCGTCCACTCCCCACAATCCGCCCCCGATCCGCATTCCCACTCCACAGGTCTCCATGGACAACAACCGGCGTAATCTCCCTACCCTTTCCGTTCTTATCGAAGCCGAGATGTCCATCGCCAAGGAGCGCAGGAACAACGGTACTCGCCGTCCGCTCAACGAGCGTGCGGAGCCCAGCATCAGGCCCATTGCGCTCCTCCGACGTTGTCAGAATCGTGAGTAGCCGCTCATTTGCATAGAAGTCCGCCCACGACTCAGCCCACCGATTCGCCTGCCTCGTATCCCCGCAGAATGTCGGGGCCGGGAACCCAAAGCGCCGCTTCCCCGTCTCCGTGTCCTCAGGTGCAGGCGTTGAATGCAACTTGCCCAGCCTCTGCGCAAGAGTCTCGCCCCCCTTCTTCCCGCCGGCGGCTCTTCCCCCAAGATCGAGAAACTCAGTCGCGAGGAAGTAGCTCTTCTCACTCTGCTCTTCGAGCGGGCCCCAGGCGACTGCGCGCGGACAGAACCCTGGCACGGCGGATGCGATGGCGTTTAGGGACTCGTACTCGCCCTGGAACATTTCCTTTGCGGCGGCACCATTGGAGGACGTCTTGACGAAGTATTTACGTTCGGTGCCGTCTATTGTTGCTTTAATTGTGCCTGTTGTTGTGAAGCCGGAGCCCAGGGCGGATGTGGAGAGCGTCGCGTTGGATGGGTCGGTTATGGAGAGGGCGTGCAGGACAGAGGGTGGGACGGGTGCCATTTTTTTTTTTCGAAACTGTGCTTACGAGTACTCTGGATACAACAGTTAGAATGAAGTTGAACAGTAAGGAAAGGAAATTGAGGACGATGCAAGGCCTGAGTACTGCGTTTCTATGACGTTTTCCCCTCACTGCACCGATAAGATAAGGACAGGATCCCCAACGACGAAGTTAAATAGACGTTGTGGACTTGATAGACTCGCTACAACGAGAGATAACCTTGGAAGACAGTCATTAGACGAAAGCTAGTATGTCGAAGAATTTTGTACATCATTATATCTTCACATAGCCAGCCCTCCGACCGGTACATGCATAATCTACAAAAACACGCTAAGAAGTCAAGTTATTTATCAGGTGCAGTGCCGTCTTTGTTCGCTCCCGCACGTCGAGATCCGAGTCATGCTCGAGGCTAGCCAATCGATCCAGGACTCCAGCCGAACGTAGCTTGAGGGCACGTTCTTGACAGCCTTCATGGTCGCTAATGTCGTCCTCGTATGTCAGGTTAATGACCACCCACACACAGTTCGTCCGAACGTCTCGATGACTGTGGTTGAAGTAGCTCATCAGATAGCGGAGGAGATCACGGTGCCCAACCAGTAGCTGGCGATGCCATGGGAGACCCGCTGCAAGATGGATGATGACATATGTTGCGGCGACTAGAATCTGACTAGGAACCTGCAGAACGCGGTGGTTCGGGGACTCGCGTCGATGTGGAAGTTGAATAGAGCGAGGCCGCAGCTTGTCTGCCAAGGCGTCTAGCAGTAGATCTTGTCCAAGCTCCTTGAAGAGGTGGTCAATCATCTCTGGCGCGCCTGGCCCGCAGATAACATTGCGCAAGAGATCAAACGTCTGCTCCTGGACTTCGATGTCATCCTGACGAGCTTGAGTGGTCAACTCCAAGTCCCCGTGTAACGCAAGCTTACGCCGTCGGGTCGCATCTGGCATAAACATCTCCAGACTGACCTTGGAAGATGGCATCGAGTCGGTCATCTTCTGGTCTTCATCTCTCTCGAAATCGTCCACGGGGTTCAGTAGGTTAACCTGTTCCCCGGCGGAATTGGCTCGGCTCATGCCGCTTGGAGTACCACTGTCCATCTCATCGTCTAATCCTCGCCTGGCTAGGGCACTTGTCGGGTCCTGAGTGATAACCTGCTTGATCCACTCGGGTCCCAAGCCTTCGATGATCTTTGTCTTAACGTCGTTTGTTGTGTTATATGCGACATGCTTGAGGGCCCATAGTGAGTCAATCCGAAGCTTCGTGTTTGATGAGTGCGCATGCTCGCACAGTATAGGAAGGATTTCCGCAGAGATAATTGCCTGAATAGACGTTAGACACTGGATTGTGAGGTGTAGCGGTGATATTACCTCTTTCATTGGACTGAAATCTAGAGCAAGATTGCAGATAACTTTTGTAGCCGCAATCTGCACTTCAATGTCCGGGTGTCGAATCAAGACGAAAAGAGGGGCCGAGACGCCGGCGTCAATCAGACTTGTTCTCAAAATGCTGACAGAGCGTGTGAGCATTCGAGCAGCGCCACATGCTGCCAGGAGCGTGGGTGTGGGGTTTCCATCGGTTGTTGTGGTCCTTGTGCTAGAGGACTCCGTTGGCATGTCAGCCGAACATGGCTTGAGTGAGTCAATTATGTATGGTACTACTCCATTCTCACAAACTGCCTTGCGATACTCGTCCTTGAAAGGCACCAAAGCCGCCAGTGCTCTTAAAATGCTTTCGCGGAACCTCATGATATGGCAGTGGAGAGGGGTATAGCCAGCCGGCCCGAGTCGGCACTCTGGAGACTGTGTGTCCAAGTCATCTTTTGGGTCTTCTTCCGCATGCCACATGGGAGGAGTAGTGTCGTGTACAGGGTTATATGTTTCTTTGAGGAGCTGGGATAACCGTTTAATTGCATCCCCATCAACGGCATGTTTCTGTAGTTCCTGGTCGTCCTCAACCAACGTTGCAAGGACACCGGGAGCTTCTTCTTTTATGCGGTGAGACGACGAAATCATCCCCCCGTACTGGTCGCCGTCGTCGTCGGATCCATCATAGTCCTTATCAAGCATGCGAAGCAGAATAGGAATCAGCAAGTAGGACAACATGGACACTCTGTGCTTCTTGGTAAGCCCTAGGCGAAATAGAACGGTTACGAATCGAGCAGCCATCAAGCGTGTCATGCCATCTTCCGCACGGACAAGGTATAAGAGCCAAGGGACAACGGGATTTTCATCCTCTTCGGCCGTTGGCGGATCAAAGCTGGAGAGCGGAGTAGGGTATGAGTGGCTGTGTCGACGATGCGGCCCCTGCTGGCCTAGAGGGGGAAAGTTGGTTGCACTTGCGGAGGGTTTGAGCTGCGATAGTGGAACAGCGGGAAGGAGATATTCAAGCGGGGTGCCCCCGAGGTGCCGTGGCACTGCTGTCCCTGAAAGGTAGGTCGAACCCCACGGGCCTTTCTTGATATCCGAGGGCGAGAACTCTGGCCTTTGACGGGGAAAGACCGTCAGTATTCCCGGGGACGAAAGGAAGTGCTCTGCCCGCCACTTGGAGTCTTCAATAATGACCGTGACTGCGCGGAGGATGGGGACGAGTTTGGCTCCACGCGGCGCAGGAGAGGGTAGCGAGCCCAGAGCACCTGGATCGTCCAAGTGTTGTTCAGCACCAGGAAAAACAAAGCCTTGAGCAACTATAAAGGATGCAACTTTCACCGCCAAGGCATCCAATACTCCGCAATCCGCCAAAATTGCTTTGTGGGCTTCCTCGCTACATAGCTTCCCAATAAGACCGGCAGCCAACTCTATAGATAATAAGCGGTTGTGAGTGCCGTATTCTTGCCCAATGATACGTGATAAGCACCCAATGTGCTCGGCGGAAAACAGGAGGTCTGCTAAGCGTGTATCTTTAGGCCACTGCTGTGTTTGAAGTGGCAATCGATCTGCCACGCTGTTTAAGATCCGGAGAATAGGGAGGGTGAAAGAGGGGGGGCAGTCTTGGGAGGATAAGATCGAAAGAAGGATCGGCAAAATGTTGCTTGACAGAATCGGGGATAGAAAATGAGCTCCTCCTGTATGATGTCAGCGAAGCTTGGAGATATGGCTCTCATCGGACCGGAATACCTTGTGCTAGACTCCCAAGGAGGATGATTGCTTGCAGATGAGCATCGTCCGCTTCTGCTTTCGACCCGGGCAAATCGCGAAGTTTTGAAATTCCCTTGCGACCAGGGCTCCCGCTCAGGCTCCGAGACGCAAGAAAATGTGTGAGCATAGGAAGGATGCCGAGACGCACCAGAGCCTCTTTCCGCTGGTCGTGGCCAATTGTCTCGTTTTTCAAAGCTCGGAGAGCCGCAGCTTGTGACGACAAGGACTCTGCATTCTGTAGCTGTAGGATGGGCGGCGTCACAGAGCGAGTCATGGTCCGAGAATCACCGCCTCCGGGAGGCTGCGTCAGAGCGGTGTCGGAGGTTACTTGCGAATCTCGGGCGGTATATAGAGTCGTCAAAGCTCCGGAGGCAGCAGGATTGAGACGGGGCTTGAGTTGGGTGAAGATGCGGGATAGAACAAATGATGGGATGCGGGATGGGATGCGGAGTGAGTCCGGAAGTGAGGTCGAGATAGGATGCGATTGCGGGCTTCAATTCCAGAGCTTCAAATTCGGATTCACAAACGTGACACCAAGACTGGAAGTATAGATGCAGAAAATTAAGCAATGCTGGAAATATCTATCATCTCAAAAACGCCGGACCGCAAAAGTGAAAAGAGATAGACCATCAGCGTGCCACAGATCCATCTCATTCTGATCATTCTGGTCGTCACTGTTGGAAGAGCATCGGCCTTGGCACTGGCATTGTGCTTTACCGCTTTCGGAAACGCATCATGTGATAGTCACCTGATGCGACTCGTCAGATTGTGAAGACTTTTTGAGCAGTCATGTGATTCAGCCTTATGTGAGTACAAAGGAGAACTTTGCGGGGTCTGGACTCGAGGCAGAAGAGCCGGGTCGGATAAAGAATTGAACTGCATGGGGACATTCTCGCGAAAAGAACTGCTGCTCCAGAGTATCTACATGGTCAGCTGTTTGTCCTCTGGGGTAAGTGTGACATTTGCTCCCAAGTTCCTTGGTTTGCAAACCGCAATGGGGCCCTGAGCGTCATTAATCTCCCCCCCCAATTATAGCGAGCCCTCTCCAATGACGAGAGACGCTCATCAGAGATGGCCCACAGTGGCTGACTCTCCCGTATTTTATGTGGTATCGTGGTATCAGAAGCGTTCGGCAACTCCGACTGTGCCGTTCTTGCTCGGCAGGCAGAATTTTCCATTGGCTGAATAATGGCCTCTAAACCCTTTGCAGACCGATTTCGATTTGACAGGCCTGGAACTGACAGTCCCATTACCATCGCCTCCAGAAACCGGGCACGGGAGTCTGACTTGCAGTGGAACGTTCGATTCCTTCTTCCCTGCCCTGCTTGAAATCTCTACTCGGGCTTGGAGACTTGATACTCTCTTCATCTTGACAAACACCCCCCCATTGACGTTGACGTTGGACTGCCCATTGTTAGAACTGAGTCCGTTGTGAGCTGGGCCCCGGTTCAATCACAATGAGTCTGTGCACAATACCAAAAAGCAATAGTACCGGTCTTGGGTTTCACAGCGTCTGCCAGTCTCGAGCACCCTCGTTCACTCGTGCGCCCACGTGGTGAAGTTGTTGGGCGGAGAGATGTTAGTTTCGTCGCCCTCGCCGTCCGCCGCCCTTCGCCCTTCTCCCTCCTCTCCTTCCACCGCCGCCCCCCAACCTCCTCTCTCTCCATGTTCGACACAGTTTTCGCGCCGCTTGTCGTCGACGTCGGCTGCCTTTGCCTATCATAATCAGCATTATGAATCTGCCGCCGATCGCTCTGCTGTGCCCAGTAGTCCTTTCACTCCCCGCTCCTCCCGTGTCGCCATTGAAGAGCTCCGCTCTGCTCTGAAGAAGCACTCGGTTTCCACCTCCCCCACCGGGCCCTCAGGGGATCTTGCTCGCGGCCGTATGTCCGCTGGGCAGACTTCCCTTGAGGGCGGAATTAGCGCCCCCGTGTCTGCTGCAGCTGCTTCCATTGCTGCTCCCGGTCCTAACGCCGCCCTCGCCGAATTATCCGACCGTCCTGCCAATAACGGTCCTACCCCTCCTTCTGCTGCTTCCCCTGTTCCTTCAGCGCCTGTTGCTCCTCCTGCTCCCACTCAGAGCTCCTTGGCCCCTCCAATGCTGGCGCCTAATACCACCTCAGGATCGAACAAGCGTAACAGCCCGAACGATCCTCCCGCGCGAGGTGCGACGGGAGAAGGGCCCGGAAGACTCGAACTTGAAGGCTCCCAATCGAAAAGGCTCCGTGGTGAGAAGCCGGCGACCAAATTTCTTCCCCTTCGCTATGAGTTTGCGGATCCCAAGGATTTGGTTGTCCTTATATCGAGCATGTTGATGGAGCTCATTCGATTCAATGACAAGATTCCCCTCCATCAGGGTCGGCTAACGCGCTTCCATTCACGTTCCCCGCCTCGCATTTCTGTACAGGACTATCTGCAACGATTAACGACTCACGCCACCTTGTCCCCACCGATTCTCTTGAGCATGGTATACTATATCGACCGCCTCTGCGCACTATATCCCGCCTTTACCGTCTCCAGCCTTACTATCCATCGATTCCTGATCACGAGCGCTACTGTCGCCTCCAAAGGCCTCAGTGATAGCTTCTGGACCAACAAGACCTACGCTCGAGTAGGCGGAATTAGCTTGACGGAGCTGGCCCTTCTTGAACTAGAGTTTCTTTTCCGCGTTGAATGGCGCATCGTTCCCCAGCCGGAGGTTCTGAACGACTACTATCAGAGCCTGGCTGAACGATGTGACGGGTACGAGATCGGAAGCAGCTAGTTTTCTTTGGCTGGGTTATACTGCCGGCGTTTGAAGAATCGGGCATATACGTAACGGTACCAGCACACATAAAGGGGCATGGAGTTAGGCTTACACTGATTAGAGCGCTTGGCGATGTGCAGCGCGATCTGCTTTTTTCTCTCCTCTTGCTTCACTGTTTTACAGTTGGGGGCGCACTCCCATTTTGCTTTTACTTCGATTGCATCTTTCCTATTTTGTTTTATAATATCCCTCTGGGTTCTGTACAACTTTATCGGCGTTGCTAGGCTAGTCTTGGGGAGGCATTTTGAAGTTGTTGTTTCTTTAATACCATGATACCTCTTACTACACAAAGACCCTCTCCTATCACTCGATTCACATACTCGATGACTCGATGACGTAGTCTATGCCTCAGGCAATCACAAGCAGGGCTTAGGTTTTAGGGTACAGGGTAACTGCGGGACTAGATCTCTAAAAGTTATTCTCTGCATCAGAGAGTCAAACAAACGGCCGGCAACCTAATGCGCAATGAACATGAAATGATATAAAGCCACTTACCGCCTCCAATGCCCCTCCACGCTATCTTTCCCGCAGATACCCAGTGAACTCAACCCCCCCACCCTCAAATCTTCACAACACCCCGCCCCCGCCAAGGCAATGGAGGTCCAAGATATCATTCGAGACGTGCAGCCGCTCGTAGGCGAGGTACGACCTATCAGGACTGTCCAAGAGACGCAGCCGGCGGAGGAGTATGGTACGTCTTTACTGTCCTGAGACAAAACTCAAAACGAACGCTGACAGCTCCAGACTATGCGTACGTCGCAGAAGTGAACGTCAAAAGCGCGGCAAAAGTCGTCAAGTACGTTATGCAGTTTGATTCATCAGGCTCTTGATATGTCAAGCTATCCAGTGCTAACCGTGCATTAATAGAGTCCTTGACACCGCTATCCCCCGCGACCCCGCGCGACCCATGAATCACCTCCGCCGCTTCGCAAAACAGAGCAACCTCCCCAAACACCTCCATCCCCTCCTTCTCGGTGATACTGCCTCTCCGCAATCAATCTTCGTCCTCATCCCACCACCTCTACCGGAAGTTGAACTTCTCCAAGACCTTCTCGCCCCGTTTACCCTACCTCCCCCAAACCCCTCCGACGCCCAATCCCAATCCCAGTCCGACTCAAACCCTGCCGGTCAGGTAAAAGGAGTCCACCTCCACATGATAAAAGTGCCTACCCTCCCTCCTCTCAGCGCTTCGCAAGCAAACAAATGGTCCAATGAACTGTGGCCCGTCGTCTACAACCCCGCCGCCGCCCGCGCAACCGTCGCACCCCCGGTGCAAGTCCTCAACCGCACGCGCGAATTCATCCAGCCCGATGCGGGTTGGTACCTCTCGTTCGCGCGCGAAGTCGCCAAGGAATCGTATCAATCCGGCCGCGGCCGCTGTGTGGGCGCAGTCGTCGTGGACCCGGAGATCGTCGAACGGATCCTCGATGCAGGCGGCGACATGGAGGAACGCTGGTCTGATGCGATTGTCGCTGTTGCGGGTGATGCGCGATACTCACGCCGTGAGGCCGGACGGCCTTCTGCTGCGGAGCTGCATACAGCTGGCGGACCGAATCCTGCGGCGCAGGGGTACGATGCGGATCTCGAGGGCGGGCCGGATCTGCATGCGTTGATGCGCGCGGCGGAGATAATTGCGTATAAACGACGGGTTGGGGATCCCGATGCGGATAACGATAGACCGGATCTTTCGCCGCTGGAGGAGTATTTCATCGCGCAGCTTGATTCGACTGCGCCAGAACTCAAGCCTGAAGAAACACAAGATACAGATACGGACGTAACGCCCGTCCCCGAGAAATATCAGAAGACCGGGATGGAAGAATCGCAGGCGATCCATATCACATCGTCATCGACATCAGCACCACAGGGGGTATCATCAACACCAGTGCTTCGGATTCGACCCCGTGCCCAAGGCGGGTACCTCTGTACGGACCTTGACGTCTATCTCACCCACGAGCCCTGCGTTTGCTGCTGCATGGGGCTACTTCTGTCGCGCTTCCGCTCTGTCATATATCCACAGTCTGGAAGGATGGTTTCCGGCGGTCTGGCCTCTGAACCTGTCGTTAAGCCAGTTCCGGTTTCGGGATCTGATAGTGAGACTGAGAGGGAAGACACACCGCAACATCACACTGCACAAATGGCCAACGAAGAATCTTCGAACAAGTCAAGACAGTACTATGGTATCCACTGGCGCAAGGAGCTGAACTGGCGCGCGTTAGGATTTGAGTTTATCGAGGATGCTCCACAGGAGGAGATAGCTGAAGACGGCATTGCGTTTTACGCATGATGTGTCCGCTTCCTTCTTCTATAATCTGTTCAAGCTTTGCATGGCGCGATTATTGTATGCATATGATACCACCGTTTAGGGGGAAGGCACCTGTTTGAGCCTCGGAGTTTCGTTGTATGTATGAGTATAGTATCCAGTAACCGTGAAATGAAACTAGACTTATTACTTCTTTCTTTCTCGCGCTTCACCTTTCTCCCGTACTAGTGTAGCTATACATCTCGATATCGAAATGACTAACTAATAGCTCAACATTTGGGAAACACTTCCGATGCACAACCGCCCTCCCACTCTCCCACTCGGCGTGCGTCATCCACATCTTCCGAAATGTCGAAAGACTCGACCCGCTAACCCACACATCATGCAGCCTAATACTACTACTGCTGCTATTAGCTCCTGATGACGGCGACGGTATCTTGATCCGCATCTGTGGCTGTGGTGGTTGGTTATGGCAATTCTTGTAGTTAGTTGTAGAGGAAGGAAGTATTACGGAAAACTATCTGAGGAGCATCGTTCCCTGCGAAGCCAGCAGTTGTAAGAGCTGTATGAAATGCGCCAGCTCAACAGATCAATATATCTATACTACAATGAAGAGAGTTTTACTCATTATCAATTACAATAGCCACGGAGTCGTCTGTGTGTGCCATGGATAGTACGAAGGAAACTGGAAGATCAACAAGACTTGCAATTAGGGCTCGAAACTCGTTCACTATAAGTAAGGCAGGCTCTGCGCCTCGCCCGCTCGTTTTCAACACTAGCCGCTCTACGAGCCTGGCGAACCGCTTGAGAAAATAATGAAATTTGCTAAACGAGGCCTAGACAGGCACCAGAATATCATTCAAAGGCAGACTAACTCCCCATTACAAATACCATATCTTATGCTCATGACCGCCCATGCATGCGGATGTAAAGTCACTAGATTGCCTCATCATGTCCATGTATCGCGCCAATGCATGATTCATAACTATCATTACAGATCCATATGCAAAACGCAATTCAGCATGCAACTCATTATTGCGTGGCTGTCCTAACTTATCCACGGAGCTCACGAGCACGTCGCGATAGCGGAGGGATCCTGCGGAGAACCGGGTCATGGGGTGCTTCTTTGGCGACGGCCATGTATAGTCCTTCCAGGCGTTGAATCAAAATGTCCATAATCTTGGGTGCCACTTCTCGGATATCGGGGTCCTAAATAGATTAGCAATGGCTCTGAGGGGAAGAAGGAGATTGGCTTACCATAGGGTTGACAGTCTGAAGGACCACTTCTAACCATGAGAGGCGCTCTTTGACGTTCGTTTGCAGGGACGAGGTGACTGCAACACCAACAGACAAAGCCACAATCGGAGAAAGAGTGTTTAGATAGGAAGGGTTGAGGCGGACGAAAAGACTGTCGAACAGGAATGCCTGCTGTTCGGATTGAAGCCACTAGATGATGTTAGCCAGGTGCCAGTACAGCTAAAGGAAGATCAGATACCCTAACAGATCCCTCCTCGTATCTACCCTCGCGCATCAGCTCTGCGATCTCAGTGATTTCCACTTGCTGAGGGCTTCGGTTGTCGATGAGAGGAACCGGCGAGCCTGAAGCGGCCGACTTCGCCGGACCTTGGCTGGCTTGCTGGCCTTGGAAGGACGCCAAAACCTGATTGAGACGAAGAACCTCATTCTGGAACCCCGTCTGGGCGGCTGCCATCGCAGACACTGTGTCGGACAGTCCACGAACAAGAGTAGTAAGCTCGTCAATCTTGGCGGCATCACTCTGGCGCTGGGCCTGCACGCGCTTTTCTAAGTCATTTCCAACCTTTTCAGCTGTCCGCTGTGCAAGGCTCTTGAAAGTAGGAGTGAGGGAATCATGCAGAGACTTGATCTGAGTCTCAACTTTCTGACCCACAGCATCCGTTACGACCTTCATTACGTCAGGCTGCTGCAACGCGCGGGTGACTGCTCCGGGCAGAGATTGGCGAAGTTCACGAGAGATGATATCTCCCGATTGCTTAGAAAGTACGGCATTCAATTCTTTGCCAACAGCGGCAGAGGCGATGTCACCGAGGGCAGGGACAACCTCAGACTTGATGGACTCGTTGATGACACGAGCAAGATTCTTCTCCACGTTGTCAGAAAGAGTGCTGGAAACTAGACGCAGGACCTGCTCCTGCTTGGCGGCGGACGCTGCATCCCAGCTGCGTCGCTCTTCGTCGAAGCGGGTGTAGAGGCCTTCCAATTCGCGGCCGAGACTCTTGTTGAATTCAGAAGTAACTCCATTCTGTAAGATCTCAATGTGCTTGTTCCAGGTCTCAGGAGAATCGCCGATGATACTTTCGGCCGCAACGGATTGGACGTGGCCCTCAGTCTGACCCACAACGGGTTGCGCCGCGCTGGTAGAAACGGCGGGCGTTTCCTTTGCCTTGGCAGTTTCGCTAGCAGCTGTTCCCTTCCTCTTCTTTTTCTTCTCAGGCTTCTCGGAGGTACCGACAGATGCTGTTGCGTCAAGA
This sequence comes from Aspergillus ustus, assembly GCA_000812125.1. NCBI lineage: Eukaryota > Fungi > Ascomycota > Eurotiomycetes > Eurotiales > Aspergillaceae > Aspergillus > Aspergillus ustus. The sequence continues at coordinate 69,403 of JOMC01000181.1, forward strand.
GACTCCTCCTTCTTCTTCGGAGCAGGCTTTGTGGGCGACTGGGTGCGTAGAATACTAGGTGTAGTGAACGTGCTGCTTTCGGCAGTAATCTCAGGCGTGGCCTTAGCAAACTCCTTGGGCACCGCTTTGACGGGGGTGGACACGGAGTCGCCGTTGACGGAGGGCTCATCAGAGACGTAGCTCGGGAAGGTCTGGAGGTCGGAAATTTCAATGAACCCTTGCTCCAAGGCATTAACGGGGCGAATGGCTTTCTGGTCAGCTCCCATTCCAAGGTCCTCTCTCTTGATGTTCAGACAAGTCACGCCCCGAGAGTGCATGACATAAAGTTCAAAGAGTCCGCTGTCCTCGCCAGCCGCCTTGGTAATCGGCAAAAGGTCCAAGCTTCGAAGCTGCCCTTTTGACGCAAAAGAGATCTCGCGAATGCCGCTCAAGCACGCGGTTGATTCGGGCTTCGGAAGGTTGGGGTCCTTCTCGGCAGCGCGCTTGATGAAGGATGCCTGCGACATGGGCTGCAGGTTGTACCTGGGCGCAGACAAATGAACAAAATAGATAGTGTTACGCGTAGGGTGTCCGATAACGAGAATTCCCGACGATGGGTGATACGCAACGCTACAAATGGCATCCGATTCATTTTCATGTGGGAACTTGAGCTCCTGCACAGCCTTTCCTAGCCCAATATCCCAGAGCTGCAAGGTGTGATTTTGCTTGAGTCCGACAAGAACGTACCGGAGTGCCATCGACTTGGTGTACGCACGGAGCTTGTCCATAAAAAGAACAGATGTGGGCCATGATTTTTCAGCAGGAGAACCGGTGACGAATGTGTTAAGGGGAACGCGAATCTCGGCAGGGTTAAGTCCAGAAGATGGGCTGTTAACGGCTTCGCGAATATCCCAGAAACGGAGACGGCCAGTCTTGTCCAGGGAGGCAATCACAGTATCGTCGTCACTGAAAATGAAGTCTTTGCCGGCCTTTCCGGTAGAGATCTTCAGAGCGCGTTCTTTGAAGAACTTTTCAGTGTTAACAGTACGGTTATTGGCGGAGACGCCGTATGCAGAGCTTGCAGCAGCCTGAGGAGAGATAACATAAATGTTCTTGCCGCGACCGATCGCAAAGAATCCGGGATGGCGAGAGCTCCGTTTGGCCCGCGTTTTCAGCTGGCCGCCAGAGGTATTCTCATCAGAGGCAGGGAAGGGCGGGAAGATGAGTGATTCACTTTCCAAAGCGTCCTGCTCAAAGAGATCTTTGTCGCCTCGGGAGATCAAAACCCAGTAGACAGCACCACTTACGCCAATACCAAGAATGGCTTGGTCGTCAGACGAGCCGTTGGTCGACTGCGATGTGCACACGGCAACGCTAAACACACGGTCACGGGCAGAGCGGAAGACCTGCTTGTCACTTCCATCGTCCTGGCGAATGATTCTCATACCCCCGTTCTTAGCAAGCGCATACACGATGTAGTCAGGAGTGGCCGAGGTAAGAGACCGGTCGAGCTGATCAAAGTCCTTCTTCAAGCGAGCAATGTCCATGATTCCATCATCGCGCAAAGACGCAAGCTTTCCAGCGTAAGGCTTGACAACGATGGTGATGAATGGCTTCAAGGGAAAGTTGTGCACAGGGACGACGCGCGCCTCATCCTTTTCAGCGCTGTCCTCAGCGCTCTCCCAACTATCAGCCAAAGGCTCACCGCTGCCATTGGAAGTTTCTTTCGCTCCGGCAGAGGTAACCGTTTCCTCGACAGTCTCTTTGCTCTCTTTCACAATTTCCGTCTCTCCATTGGCATCTTGCACAGCTGTGGTAGCGGACAAAAGGGTAACTTTTGAGCTTTCTTCCGGAGCAGCTGCCGAGGAGCCATTTTCGCGAATCATCTTCTCATAAGACTCATCAACATCGCGGGCGATCTGTTCCACGAGTTTACCAACCACGTTGGCAACAGCTTGCTTCTGCTCTTCAGCTAAAGGAGGGGACTTGGCGCGTTTAGGCCGAATGTTCTCAGAAGTCGGCAGGGGTTCAACAGTCGTGGTCACATTTACCTGTTGAGTGGCGGTAACCTCGAGATCAGGGCTTTCATCCCGAGTTTTGGACGGGGGAGTCCTGTTGCGCGAGACAGCCGCAAGTTGCTCGAATGGGTTAACGTGAGTGAAAATTGTCTCCGCGCCCAATGGAGATGGCCCGTCGGGTGTTTGAGATGCCAACTGCGAGGATTCCGCAACGCCTTGAGTGGACGGGGTCACACTGCTAGGCACATCAGACTCAAAGGGGTTCCTCTGAGATGCAGCAGAAGGCGGAGTCTGGGCTGCTGGGAAGCTTGGCTCTTGGCCTCGGTTAAGCAAACGAAGTAGCATGTCTTGTGGCTTTTCAGCGCTCGAAGGGGCAGAAGGCCCTTCTTCACCAGACGGAGTCGCTGTTTGTGCTCCGGACGGATGACCAGAGGGGCCAGCGGCAGGGGCCTGACTCTGTTTGCCGAAAAGCGAAGCAACCAAGTCCGATGCTGAGATGTTCCGATTATGGGACCTTGGAGGTTCTCCCACGGCAGACGCTGAAGGATGGGTATGAACGGGCTGCTCAGCAGCCGCAGAAGGGGCCTGCTGGGGCGCAGAAGCGGTTGGTGGTTGGTTGAATTTCAAGAGGTTCAACAAATTAACCGAGCGGTCGGGGTTCTGAGGCTGCGGCTGGTGATGCTGCGGAGCGTACCCTTCGCCCGGGGTGAGGACATTGGGACTTAGAATGTCGGAGCCATGACGCGGCGGCGTGTTAACTGGGGACGGACTGTGCAGCGCTGAGGAAACCGAAGGGTGTCGATACGCCTGCTGATGCAGATGGGGGTGGGTGTAGCTCTGTCCGTTGTAGGAATGCTGCGGCTGATAACCTTGCGGGTAATGCTGAGGATACTGGGGCGCCATTCCGGGATCCTGAGCCGGCGTGTTGGACGGGGATGGACGGGGCCTTATGCTCGCCAGGAGAGCCTGAAGATCATTGGGGGTGGACATTTCTGTCACTCGCCGTGGTGTTAGGCGACCTCCAAGCGACAATTCAAGCTCGGGATTTCCTTAGGAGCTCTCTTTCGAGAGACCGTGTAGGAAGGCGAGGAAAAGACAATGGCAGAGAGAAAGTAAGCAATGTCGGATGCTGAATAGAGAGAAGCAATGAAAGAAGCGAAGAATCGAAAATTAGTGTACAGGGACGAAAGGAGGAAGAAGAAAGGGAAGAGAAATCCAGAGGAAGAAGAACAGCAAGGTGTGAGTGAACCGGAAGTTTCCTCGTTGTGTGGCTGGAGCTTCGGCCGCTGACTACGCAGAGCAACAACCTCACGTTCCGAGTTGGTGAAGGCGACAGGATCCAACATCGTGCGTGAGATCAGACAAAACACTCCTTCTTCTACTCGACAATGGCCTACTGACCCGGAATCTGTTCACCTCACTAGTTTCATTTCTGTCACATCATTCACCTGTCGTGGAACAGCATCAATTCACTTGCTTTTCGCCTCCGCCACACCCATTCCATCATTTCCGCGTTAACTTTTCCCTCATCACCTTGACAAACCTCCTGCTGCATCTCAGCAGCTTGCCGTCGGCTGCCACATCGTCCAGCATAGAACTCATTACGGCACCATGTTCTGTCTTAGGAGGTAAGCGCACACCCGACATCATCAACATGCGGCAAGAAAACCCCAACACTAACCCTCTTATCGCTCCAAGCTGGCTCCCACTCCTCTTCATCCCTACCAACGCATCCCCGCTCTTCCTCATCTCCTTCGTAACCCTCACCTACCTCCTCCACCGCCCGTGCATCTACTGCTCCGCACTCCTCGTCATCCTCTTCGCCTCAACCTGCACCTGGTCTGACCGGTGCTTCTTCAACCTCCGCGCCGACTGGTTCGCTCCCCGCTACTCACCTTATGATGCCGCCGCCGCCGGAGCCGGGGCAAACAACAGCAGCTGTCTGACCAACGCCAACAGCCCGCACCACAACGCGTCGTCGATATTAGCGCCGGAGAGTGAGTCGCTGGCGGGATATGTCTTTGAGGCTATGAACAACACCGCGAAAGCACTCGCTGGCGCTGTCGTTGACGAGACGCAACGGCGCTTCTTCCCCGGCGCCGACAGCTCATGTCCTTCAGGTTCGGCGACGGCGGCCACCACCGCGGCGGATGAGCTGACTGGGTTCGGGCTCGAGTGGGTGAGGAGTCTTGTTGGGCGGCGCGAGTGGACGCTTCCCTGTGTTGATGTGAAGATCCGAGTATAACACTCCCCTCTATCTCTCTCTCTTAAAAAAAAAAACCTTGAATACCACCTCCTTTCAGCCGTCAATGAAGATGAGACGGGCAACTTACGATGAGCATGGAAGTACTGTGTTTCGCCTCTTGCTGTCTCCTCCCTTTTTGCATATGGCGAAGGTAACTCCTTTTTTTGCTGGGTTGGGTTTTGATACAGATGATATCTCCTACCGTATGGGGTATGGCTTGGGTATATGTATATAGCTTTTGTTCCACCTGCCTTATCTTCCTTCTTATAATGTCTTCTCAATCGAAAAAATAATTCCATTCTTCCTGTGTTCGCCGGCCTCAATGTTACCCCTAACTAGAATATCCACCTGGAAATGCCCAGTGGATAGTAGAAGTGTTTAACTGATGAAGTTAAATGCAAAAGGTGCACATCTCAGATCATATCAATTATGTAAGGTTCATTAACTAAGTTACTTAACTACATCCGTACTTTACTACATACATCGCGAAAAGGTATCTAACATCGATATAAGGAAGAAAAAAAAAGAAATGAAACCAGACGTAAAAATAAATAGAGATGCGCCATGGCCGACTTCCAACTAAGTTTTTTCCTAGTCGCCGGTGGGATGAAGCTTGCATGCAATAACTCATAATGGCAGACATGTCATAAGCACATGTGGCTCATAAGCACATCCAAGGCAAATCGTGGGAACGTGAACACAGTAGTAGTATCAAGGTCGGAAAAAATCATTCGGGTTATTTTGGATTTGAGCAGATGGCTCCCCTTTTTGGGATAGGTTCCGACTAGGGGACGGATATCGATCGAGGTCGGATGGTTTGCGCCGAAGGATTGTGGTTGGTGACGTGACGGGAAGGTGTCGATGCTGGCGCGGAAGAGAGGAGGATGAGAGAATGACGCTCTCTAGTATGACTGAATAATTCTTTTTTTGTAGTTTTATTTCGCAGCAAAAGAATGCAATTAGTTGTACCCGGGCATAGGTTGCGACATCGGCATGGGCCAGTCGTCTTCTGTTATGCTGCTCCAGAAGGTCCAGAGCATGCCCACTGATATTACAGTGAAAAGGGTCTCAAATAGAGCGCCGTTGATCTTTCCGCTTGTCGCCTGGCACAGATGAGTGCTAATCACATAGTTGAAAATCTGGCCGATGGCGAATAGAATAGTCGCAGAGCCGAGGTACACTATATAGGTCAGATGCTGAAATACAGCGGTAGGGAAGACTTACGCATGGGCCGGAATTCGCCTAGAACGCGAATGACGAGGTATGTCTCCAGGACGAAGAACGCGAAGAGGCAGACAAGTGGGAAGAGCTGGTAGAGGACGTATAGCGCAATATTGCGGTAGTCGGGTGCGGTCGTCTCAAACTCCGATGTCCACCCAAAAGCGGTATCCAAGGCGATGTATCCAGTTCCGACAAAGATAGCGCCAGCCGACACGAAGAAGAGACCTAGTGACGCAGGGGTTCCGTCGTCGAGGAATTGGAAGCCGACCAGCGCATTTAAGAACAGGACCCAAGATACCGCAGCAATGGCAGCTATATGGACAGCTGAGAAACCCTGCCAGACTCGTTAGATGGATTCTCAAACACTTGAACTAAAGCCTAACCTTTCGAACATCATCCCTTACCGGGATACCGCCTACTGAGAAAATTTCGCAAATCTCAATGATGATGAAGCCGAGTAAGAAAATCTGCATTTCTCTGTGTATCTCGGTGAGTATTTGTCGCATTCCTCGGATAGACCACTAGCACATACCTTCGCCCCACCGCCGCTTGTTTCCGTTCTGATCGCCATATCAGGAACAGAGACACGAGGATACCGATGAATGCGAGCAATATAGAGCCTAGGGAGTATGAGCACCGTGGGATCTCAGCCGGTCAAATGACGTGTCATACCGAGATTGGTGAGTCTGTCACCACCGCCGACACCAATTCCATTAAGCGCACAGCCGTTGAAAGCATGATTGGGCGGGTTGTTGTTGGTCACGAAGAGCTAGAGAGTACCAAGGTCAATACGGCAGCTTCAGATCCGAAGTATTGCGCGAGTTCCTAGAGAGCGAGGTAAAGGCAATTGGGCGACATACATTGCAGACAGGCAGTGTTGAATCGCGACAGAAGTCCTATAACGACAGAAACTGCGGTCAGTTTGTGTTCCAGCAACATGAAACGCGAATGAGTCGCAAACTCACGCCGAAGTTCCCAAACTGTGTCGAACCCATGGCTGGCAAATGCTGGGTCAAACAATCACCATGCGAAGGAAAAGAGAAACGCAGGCGAACGTGGAGCGATGGATAGTTGAAACCAAGTCGATTTCGCCTGGTGGACCCACGCTCAACGATCGGTCAAGATCGCGCCGCCGTCGATCCGGGTTGCAAGCGAAAGATTAGATGAAAGAAGACAATGCTGCAGGAGGACCTGCTGTCGGCGATGTTGATTAACTAGAATCGCCTCGTGGAGGTGCGAAATACACGTTGCAGAAGAGGGCCGACAGACACGTCGAATTCGATGCAACGGTGCAGCAGGAGCCGGGTCTGAAACCGATCGTGGCGGAGAAGCGGAAAAGGAGTCGTCCGGCAACAAGGCCGAAGAACAAGTAAACAATGAACGAACGGGAGCCACGAGCGACACCGGTACGTATATAATAACACCGGCTGCGGATTGCAGTATGTGCAGACCGTGGAGGATGCAGAAAACACGAACTCGAGAGACGAAAGAAGAGAAGACAAGGAGGTGATGATACCGGGAACCAAGACCAAAGAGTCCAAGACCAAGATTTAGCACAGAGAGCCGAGACTGGGACTGGCTGAGACCCGCCTGGGATTGGAAGAGGGGGAAAACACGAGATGGCGCAGCAATTTACCACTGACCACAAGTAATTTTAAATGACGACAAGCCCTGCAGAACGCAGGGAACCTGAAGCTATTCCGATTCTCCGATCGCCTTCTCCTCCGCGATAAACTTCCTTCGAGCAAGCACAATGTTCCTTGAATCCAAAGTGCCGACTCGTCGGTGAGGATGGGGCCGATCATTGACCCTTTTCGCTCCTCTGCGCGGTGCCTTGGTTCTGTTCCTGGTTCATCACCCATGGATCCAATCCCCCAGTTTCTATTCTGGATTTCTGATGCCTGCCCACAAGACCACCCACTGGTGCAAACAGGGTGCAAACGTGGCTAAGTAGTTCACAATCAATTTCCATGATTTCTCTTCTTAAGTTGTTAGGTCCAGATAGAATATTATCTCTATGACATCCTCATGGAAGACACGGAGAAAACTCCGACAATCAATTGATTGCTTGCTAGTTCGGAGTCGTCCGTCCACCAGGCAACCTGTGACATCAGCCCAGTCGCAGCGACTCAACCACCAACACTGCTGAGAGCACCACCACGGCGGTCCACCCCATCCTTGGTTCGAATGCAGGCTTTGTGCGTCGTCCCTGTGTGAGATTTCGGCCGCCTGCAGGTACTCGGATTGCCTAGTCGAGAACCCGAAATTCTGTGATACCACAGAGGATGATCTGTCGTCTCAGTCCAGTCCTGCTCATAGAACTGTCGGGTAAAGATGCCCCCTTGCATCTATCTCCGGATTATCGCACGGAAAGGGGTTATCGATAGTAGTCGCTTGTGTCTTTCCTTGCATCTCGATCTATGGTTCCTCCTGGCAACTAATGTTACGAGGGGCAGTCTGATCTTCCGAGGGGCTTTTATGCAGTTTAAGCTTACTGGGATTAGTAGTTTGCGGGTATATTACTAGGTAGGAGGATTTTTTTTTTTTCTATATCTCCATGACAACCTGCTGGAGCTTGGTTGCTGTGCATTATTGGATGCGATTTATACCACTTTAATAACAGCGGTCTAATTTGAAATCGCCTCGTACCTGAGACGTGAGGGAATTTGTCTGAGTCACCCAGAAGAAGAAGAAGAAGTTATAATACTTATCGTCTTGGTTTGGTATCACTGGCTCACCAAATATAGATTGAGAAATCAACACCCGCGGATCCAAACAAGACATCCCAGAAGCACACTTTGAAAATTAAAAACACGTGCATGAAAATTCATGAATCGTAAACCATATCTCATCAAGCCTCCTCCTCCTCCCTAGACATCTTATGCTCAATCGTCCTCTTCGATCGCTTTCGCATAAAGTGCCAGATGATGAAGGTGGCGATTGTCAGCGACACGGTGGCAGCGAGAAGGATCCACCACTGGGAAGAGACAAGTAGTCGCAAGTCTCGGGGAGAGTCGTCTTCGCCTCGACTCGGCCCCGTAAACATGTTAGTACCGAGTATGGACTTGAGATGTCAGTATGTGGGCTCGATTGGCATGAGGAGAACACTCACAGCAATAAAGGTTCCGGGGAGGAAAAGCATGGTCACGACGGAGATTGTGCTCATGGAAGCACTCTCATGCATGGCATACTTTGTCATTTTTGTGCTTGATTCGGTGTTCACGCGGGAGCTCATATTGAAGAGCTGGGGGTGTTAGCATGCTGCGCGATGAATGGACGAAGATATTCTTACCAGGTCTAAGAGGCGCTCAACGCGCCGGGCCACGTCCTCGACAGAGGACTTGAAGTATGCCATCTGGTTTTCGAAGCGGTCAAACTCCTCTTCGACCCGGAAGTAAAGCCAGTCACGCTCGTTCACATTTGGAATCTCCTTCACCACGGCTTGGAACATCTCATGCTGTTTCCGCAGGCGCGCAATAACCCCAAGAATAAAGCTCATCTGGATCTTGTCTTGATCAAGACTCTTCAGAGTGAGATGCAGTTTGTGCAGGTTGATCCTCGCATACTCGCCGGTGACGCTGTGCACCCTTCTCTCTTCATCGCGGGTGGTGTCACGAGGCTCCCGGGCAGCGCGCCGGTAGTACTGGATTGTTGGGTTGAAATGAATGATCGAGAGGATGAATGGGTTCTTTGACAGAGATGCTGTGTTGCGCGCTCGCACGAATGTCTCCAGATTTCCAACTAGTTCCTCGTGTAGACGTTGCGGAAGATCGTTGAATGATCGATATTTCAACAAGGCCAGCGTCGTGTCGGTTTTGGCGTCATATCGGGTCACGATCGTCATCTTTAGATCGGCTTCTTCGTCGAGCTTTTGGACGTATGCTCGTGCTCTGATAGCGTACCAGAATTCTATACGACAATGTTAGATACTACCCCCACAGCACCTGGGCGACGAGCTCACCAAATGATTTGACCGTCCCGTCGCGATCGCGCAACTGCCTCGAACCAAATATCTGCTCTTGCCCACGGATATGAGAACTGGCGGCCGGCGCAATGTCAAACCGAGTCAAGATCTTGAGCAAGCTGTTACGGGTAATATTTAGTTGGGAGCGGACTTCACCCTCAAACTCGTCGAGAAACTTAGGGTCGGCTGGGGTGATTTTCTGGCCATTGATGAGCTCATTCTTGAGGAGATTGTCCACCACGATCTTGTCTCGAAGCGTACGAAGAATCCTCTTCTCAGGCGTCGGGTGCAGTAGAATTATTCTAACCTGAGGCTGATGCTCCTCCTGTTCACAAGTTAGGCGCCGCGGTCAAGGAGGCGGGTAAGAAGGCGGGGATACCGCAAGCATTTGATCGATTTCCACATCGTTGTATGTTCTGGTGGTCCCGACGCCGTCGTCGTGCTCGAAAACTAGGAGTTTAGAGGTCGCTGGGTACTTTTCCGACCTCCAGGACCTTGATTCCTCCTTCAGCTCGCGCTGGCAAAACTGACCATCGTCCAAACCCGGACAGAATGATTCCAGCGAAAAGGGATAATTCAAGTGCAGCTCTTGAGCCATGATGTAAATCGCTTGCTCTCCTGAGAGCTTGCAGGTTGGAAAAGTTGGCACCCATCTTAAGGAGGCTGGTTACTTTAATTTAGTGGAATTTCTGCGATACGAAGCCACGGGTCTGCAGGATTCAGCTATGCCAGGCTGCGCGTTAGTGTGATGAACAAGGCGCCATCGACGCTCGCGGGGCGGAGTTCTTCACCAACAACACTTCGTCTCTCGGCAGAGGCGGGGCAACGTTTCAGCCTTGCGATAATCCTTTGACTTATAAGGATCTTTACTCTGTTGATCTTATTTCAATAGGCTGATTGTAACAGAGTCAAGCACACAACACAAGCTTGAGATGGCTGGAGTTGGTGGTTCGCGCGAGCCATTCGCCTTTCCTCCTCAGCAGGCAGGAGAGCCCTCGACGCGGAACTGGTATCAAGAGCTTCTCGATCACCCCAGTTGCCAGAACAACGCGGTAATGCCCGGGTCCTGAAAACTAGTCTCATATACTCTGATATGTACTGACATGATATATAGGCCAAGATTCAGGAAGCGTACGAGCAGTTCCGAAAGGCCAGTTTAACGCGCACAATCGATTCTTGTCTCCCTATCCAGGAAAGCGGCTTGGGAAAGCTAAATACGGACGAAAAGCAACTGTCAGCACAGTTCATCACTCCCGATGCAGCTTTGATCCGCTACCTCAAGCTTCAAAAGGACTTGGGAGGCGATGCCATTGGACATCGCGAGACCGAAGAACTCAGCAAACAGGACGTCAATTGCTTGGTTATCTGGGCACGGCCCGATACTAAGACTTTGGATGCGCTTCGGAAGATACAAAGTCGGCTGTCAGCCCTAGTAGGACCCGGTTAGTGTGAACATGACCCTTGGGAAACGACGCCAGGTCTAGCTGGGCTACCAAGCGTTTACCGAGCTCTTTCCTATCGTGCTTCGTGCTTCGTGCATATATTCATACAATTCTTGGTCCAGATCTCCATCTCATACCATCAGCCGATATACATCTATCGGTAATTGAGCTTTCCCACCGACATTCAGTTCCCCATCTCCGTTCCGTATACGACAAAGTTGGCGAGACTGAGCTGAAGAGACTGCTGGACGTGCCTCGGGCGAGATACCACGCCGACAGATCCACTGCTCGTCTTGTCAAACCGATGATAATGTTCGACAAGGTCGGGGTAGCCGTTGGATTTGTCCCCGCCGAAGATGACTACACACACCACCACCTGCGGAATCAACTTCATACAATGGCCCTGGTCACTGGTGTCAGCATTGACACGTGTTATACCGCACCTCTTGCCCATGTCACTGTGGGCCGCTTTGTCGGCAATGCGTTCTTTGAAGCATCTGACCAGGGTGGTACCATAGAAACTAAACAAAATAGAATGGAGGAGTGGATAAACCTCATCCAACAGATTAACGAAGACCTGCAGCGGGAGTATTGGGGTGATTTCTCCTGGGTTGTTGGGGGCGAGAAAGGCCTGGAAGTGCAGCTAGGATATGTCAAGTTCGGCCGAGGAACAGATCAGGCCGACTTGGTAGGAGATGCATTTGAGGCTCGGGCCTAGCTTCGCGTTCTCCCGTTCAATATCGGCAACTGGCTGAGTGGCGATTCATCCTATTATGGTCCGATTAGGTCTGCAACTACTATTAGTATTGTACAGAGCTATGAGCATCAATTTCGAGCGTCTCGTTCATAGAACAGGATTTTCACCAAACCATAATGACCAGCTTTCGAGCTCCGTGACTCTCTCCTACTACCGAAGCGACGTGCAATACGCCCGTTGATCCTACCATTTTGCATGGGTTCGTCATCATAAGGTTTTGGGAAGTCCCTCCTGAAAGAGGCGCATAGACCATGTCATGCACGTATTGCTATTTAGCATCCATTGTGTTCATCCCACTCCGGCAGATCAAGTCCATTCAGGGTTAGCCCATGTATACTTGATGGACATCCAGGTAGATCTGGGACCTGTGGGGAGAACCTGATAGGCTCTTCGCCAACTTCGAGAAGCTGGTGGAAACGTGGAACAGCACCTTTGGCAGGCAAATTGGATGGAAAGGATGATGGTTCGACAGCCAAGAAGCAACTTTGCGTGGAAGATTGTTGTAGGGAGCACTGGAAGTGACCAAGGTCAGCGCAAGACACGGCTCTGGGGGTTATGGCAATACTAGACAGGTACCGAAAATTTTGAGCCTTTGATTCGTTTGTACCAGACAAGCAAGGCAATCTCCGACTCGAAGTATCAGTTGGATGTGTACGGCGACACTCGTAGAAATCTTCGCGATCCAGAGTGATAGACTCTTGAAGATTCTATTGTCGACCTTGCCTAGTTCTTGGAAGGCATTGACAGCCTAGTCGAGAGCCGGTTGCTAGAGGCTTCTCAACATTTACCTTCCTCGTCTTACGCCTATCCGGCTTCCAAACCTGATATCCTCTCTTCAATCGAAGCAGGTTCATTTCTGGGCAGCCACAACCTAGCAGTTGGCAAGCTGAGGTGAGTCCAGAGTGAGCGTTGTTAGCACTCGATCCAACCTCCGCATCCACGGGCTTCTCATTTCTGTATGACTGTGAACTCATATTTCCCACATAGCTTTCTGGCCCTCGCGTCATTATTTGTGCTTTCTATGGATGATCGAATCTTGAGAATTGTTGAATCATCCTCGGGCTGTTTTCTAATCTTGCTTGATATGCAGGTGGTGCCGAGAGGTTGATGCAAGTTACCACGCCCTTTGCATCTCAACTCCTCTATATTTGAGTGCATTTCAATTACAGCTTGGTCTTGTATAGAGCTCTACGCTCCCAAATCTCATATCCCATACTTCCGTCTGAGTCTGGGACTTTCCGGCTATACCTGTATTTTCGCTCTTCCCTCTACATCACTTTCCTTCGATATCTCCATCGCTTCAATTCTTCAAAAGCTCTTCTTCCGTACACCGTCTGTTTACTTTCCCACTGCTTTATCTTTTGGATTGCCTCATCTACACTCTCTCCAGATTTCTTTCATGGCACTTCTGCCGCAGCTCTTCGTCCACCGTCCAATCTTCTGGCCGCTTCTGACTGACCACTCCTCTTTCCTTTTGCAGTTAACAACCTTTGGAACCGCTGTTGCTTTTCCCTTCCTCGTCACCTCGTTCTCATAGCCTATCACGCCTATTCTTACTCTCATTACTCTAGCTCATCCTCCACTCCACATTTCATTTATCCTCCACGACCTCCTGTCTCCTGTCATCTTATTGCTGTATCTCTCTCTTTTCCAGCTTTTATTCCTCTTACCGTTCGTGAGGACATATCTGGTCTACAATAGTTGTCTTATTCACCATCCCTGTTGTGGAGTGGACAGCTCCCACAACTATTATCACCACCTATCCCTTCTTTTCCATTCTCTGCAGCCATCATGGGTATCAAAAGCTTGCAGTATCTCTACCATCATATCATTTTTCCTCCGAAGCTACCGCTGCAGTCCGAAAAAGAACAGAAATCTCTTGACAGAGAGCTTCTGCTATTCGTCGAGGCTGCTCTCAGTTCGTTCGTCTTGCAGAGACCGCAGGACATTCAATTCAAGTGGAAGCCGGTTCTGAAAATGGTTGAGACCTGGATAATGGTCGACGCTCCAGGGCATACTCAGAATCGTCACCAGGAAGCACTGGCTTGTGCCCTATCAAATCTAAAGACTGATGGTACGTTATGTCGCCTATTATTGGAACACATTTCTGACCATTGGGTTTTTCTAGGAGCACTTGCACTTCACGTTAACGCGCAAAACTGTGGTTGGATGGCATACTACGACGGGGGAAACGACGAGGTCATTTTCGATGCCTTTGAAGCTTCTGCCACAGTGTCAGCTATTCTGGAATCACCAGGGCCACTTCTCCGCTGCTTCCCCGGTCAAAGTATATCTATCCCCGCTACCATAATTGGAAAACCCGGGTTTTGTGAATATTTGGCCCGGTCTCTCTGTCACCTAGACCTAGAGGTGGTCCGGGAGATGTGTCCCAAAGCATCAGAATCTCGTGATTCTATCGAAGAAAACTGGGATACTGTACACCCAGGTCTAGTCACCGAAAAACTCATGGTCGAGCTCCTGGCACATGGAAAACACAACTCCTGGAAGTCCTTCGAGAAGAACTCATGCGATGAAGTAAATTTTGACAACAATGGGCTATCCTGGCGACGTTCACCTTTGTTATTTGTGCTGAAAGTTGCGCTACAAACAGTCCTATACCGTGCTTTCCCAGACAATGAGGGCCGTGCTGAATACAAAAACTTTATGCTCTACCTTGCTGCTAAAGTTAGTTCATATGCTATCACCGAGTTCCAATCAAATGCCGCTGGCTTCGAAGCTTTCGACCCTGCCGGTGTCTTTGCTATAATCCGTGCCAAAGTTGCCCGTCGAGTCTATAAGCTACAAGACAAGACTTTCCCGTTTGTGCTAGAGAGGACGACGGAAATAGATGATGAGATTGCAGCCTGCTTGGATGAGATTTCTGAGCGCATTCAGAAAAATGACTCGAGAGAGGTCTCCGGGCGATTTGATTTGATCCGAGAAAGCGATCTTGAAACCTCATTGAAACATTCTCGTGAATATTTACAAAAAGCGAAATCGCACACACCACCTGCAGGGCCAACAAAACCTCACAAGCCAAAGCACAGTAAACGAAGGCAGAGTCAGGTCGATTCTCTGTTCAGGCTAGACAATGATGATATTGTCTCACTGATTGATCTTGAGTCATGGGTCGCCAACAAGCTACAAATTTGGCTCAGAGACGCCCCGAAAATTGAGAAGACATGCTGCGGTCTGGCAGATTTGATTGAGACTTACTTGCGCTACGCAAGTAAGAGATACGCAGATATACCTGATTCAATGTCCGTGATGCTTCTTGTCGTGTTGGACTTATGGGTTGCTCTCGACACGATATGCACTTCTATCTGCCCTTTGCTTGCGGTTTTCGCACCTAGCCTTCATAAAAAATTACTTGAGCCTTTACTTTTACCTCACCGTGGACAGATGGAACGAGCACAAGCGGTCGAGGAATATCTAGTCAAAAGGAACAAGGACCCCAAAACGGGTACAAAGCTGAAGGCAAGTGTATTCGATGACCCCGGGCCGGACACCTTCGCTGTCCGGTATTATGACACCCACATAGGTTGTCAACATCGACGGAACAAGATTATGGAATACGCGCAAATTGAGCGTGATAATCGGCAAAAGGTGTGGGAAGATCTGTCAAAGAAACACGTTGACCTATTTATTCAAGCTTCCGAACTGCCGCATGAGACCGAAGTCGACGATTTTGGCACTCGCAATCACCTGTCCTACTGTAAAAAGTGTCGTTGCGAGCAAGACGCAAAGAACCTATCTATCGAGGTTCATGAGTGGCCACTTCCAGCCAAGGATGACTTGGCGAAGAATGTTGTGTTTGAACTTCAGCGCCCACAATGGTTTGCTAGATGGAGAGATATCACCTGGATGATTATGGATGACTTTGGCAGATCCCAGACAGATGAAGCCTCCCACATGGAAATGGACTTATTGGATTACCCGCCGTTGAAAGCCTTTCATTCGAGTCAGCCTCAAAGGCTAACTCTTGCTTCTACGATTAAATCATGGTTAAACACACACTACCGCACACAGAACTTTCCAGTCAGCTTTGAGGATATAGCTTTACCATGTGCACTTCGTTTCCATCTTTGGGACAACAAAAACAAGGCGTGGGTTAAGGACAGACAGAATGGAAAAAAGACTCAGAAACCAACTTTCAAGCATCATTGCACTTTTACCGTCAATGACCCTGGCTATTCTGATCTCCAATATGCAGTCGACACATGTCGACATCACCAAAATCAGACCATGGCGGACCACCGCAACCATCAGCCACAATTGAGCGCCCAGGAAGCGGTTGCTTTTGGCCAACTTCGATCTGGCGAGGTCCTACAGTGGTATAGCATGCTCAGAGAACTCGCGTCGTTTTCCCTTCCGTTGGCGAAAAAGTCGGTCCACACCTTGTTTTGCCAGGCAGCGTGGCAGTTCGGGACATCCAGCCCTAATACATGTCTCAGAAAAGCCCATGTCTTCTTTGAAGACCTGGAATCCGTTGAGGCCCTCTGGAAAATTCTCGAACAAATATTAAGCAGCATTCAGTCCAACTGGAATGAGCACTATACACTTCACACACTTGTCATTCTAGGCGTTCGAGGTCTCAGTCTGGGACCTACATCGGCCGTTGGGCGTGGGACAACTTTTCTACGAGACTGTAGGAAAGTGGCAATGGAATGGTCTGCAAGGCTTACAACCAAACTTGAATCTACCCTGGAAGTGGATACTCGGGGACATCTATCATTGATGTTGCAGGTTGGCGGAATATGCCTCCTTACATATTCTGTGGATGAGGAGCATCTTCCGGCCCTGCTCCATACGAACGAAGATTTACAGTACCTCATAAGGTCTTCACTTTTGATCTTCGAAAACACTCCGCAAGACACAGGAGCCTTGGGTGTTGAAACAAACAAGGGCCCTGTCTCTCCGTGCTTCGCGAGTGCTCTGTCATACGGAACGCTATGTCTCCGAGTTAATCCAGAGCAACGATTCTGGGCTTACTTGTGCAATCGAAGCGAGTATCCAGAGCCTTCAAGTATCCTCGCGCTGGCAGTTTCTTGAAGGAGATAATAAACGATGGGTGACAAATACATCGCGCGATTCTCAAGAAGGCCCACAGGACATACGTTATAATATCCTAACTGGAGAGTTGCTCATAGATAACGAACGTCCAACCCGTCTCCCTGAACGAGTTACGAAAACTGCGTCATTTCAGCGACTATTCGGACCGGTAAGCAAAAATACAGCGCATCTGTTACTCTAGATGGCCTTCACTGACTTTTCAAAGAAACCATTCTCCGTGAATCGCAAAGGCAAAGGAGGCTCAAGCTTCTTGTCGACTCGACTGTTTGGCATATATCGTGTAAGGTCGTATCGGCTATATTGCTTCAACTCAACACTGACATATATAGGTCCATTTTTGGCTCTATGGAGGCTCGGTTATTGCAAGAGCGCGAAACCATGCAGGAGGTGCAACAAGAGCAGCAGCAGATCTGTTCTCCGCCATCAGTAAAACACCAGAAACATGAGATGCACGAACAAATGTGGGAATATCTCAAAAAAGGTTATTTCCCCGCCGGTGCGTCCGCTGCTTATCAAGGAGCTTTCGATTGCTTTCGTACCACATCTGCTAGTCAGTTCAACATACCCCGTGCGATAGCAGAGGGCCTATTTGTCACACACGATTTCGTTGAGACTATTTCCGGGGCTCCAAATGTCGAAGAAGAGTTTTTGAAGCCAGTAAACTGGGTTCTGTCCAGCGCCGAGAGCTCAGACATTCTGATCATCAGCCAGTATGAGGCGAATGAACTCTTACCATCCATTCGAGAGTCTGAAAAAGTAACACTCCATATATACGCACCGCGCACAACGAAGGACATGCGTTTCTTGAGCAAGCTTGATTTTCTTTCAATCGGCGCAAAACGAGACGACCTCGACTTTTCGCCTGGCGTTCTGCGAGCCCTCGAGCTCTTTGCTGGTAGCCTATATTTCGACACATGCGCAGAGTACGAACGTGCTCAGCAGTTTTTCGGCTTCCGCACAGCGAGCACACCGAATTCCCCCGAAGATACAGTTCCAAGTGAGGCTTTTGTGCCCGAAAACGTCCGGAGCCAGGTTGGGTGGCCTGTCGCATCCCCATTCACGGAGTGCCCTCTAGTGTTCCTAAAGACATGGTTCAGCATCAGAATGAAAGGAAATGGATTTTCGAAGTCACATATGGGTACGATAATCGAAGTGAAACCGTTGACAAGAGAGCAGTTCGAGAGCAAAGGCTCTTGAATCACGTACATGATCATGACCGCATTGGTTTGGTCTGGTCTGATCTGATCTGAACATTTATCACTTGATTTATTCTCTCTTTTTGCCTCTTGCATTTGCTTAGCGAATCTAGTTGACATAGAGGATATTGACCCATCCACTTGGCATCTTTTGAGGCACTAGACCAGATGCCCATCCCCATAGATGTGTTCCAAGGTTGTTGCAAATCTAGCCTGCTTTTAGTATCTAGATCAGACAACCTTAGGAGATAGAGAAATGCAAAGCACCGTCTACTCCTTCCAAAATTCTTTCTTTTTTTCGCTTTTGTCTAAGTTTTCAATATTAGCTCTATTCCAGATAGTAGCCCGGGGTTGCTTGAAAGAACTATAGACAGCTGACAAGAAAATGATGAAGGACGTCATAACCGTTAGTATCGAGAGGGGTAGCCACTATAGCCAGAGAGAGGGACAAGAGGAGAGAATAAGAAATATAAGAGAAAATGAACAACGAAAAGAGACTCCATTCATGCAAATTCCCGACCCCGTCTAGTCTGTCTAATCCCGGTCAGGCCCTTCCTTAACTTGGAATGAGCCGAGCTGAAGGGTTCAAGCACTTGCAAGGGGAAAGGACACCAACATTGACCATCTAACTAACAGAGAAAGAGGAATCGGGAGTGTGGAATGTAAGTAAGAGACAGTGGTAGAGAGAAGGAAACCAAGACGGCTGTGTCTGTGTGTGTCTATATGTCTATCTGCCTGATTGGTGTTTTGTTTTGTACGGACGTAAAACCCAAAGTCAAGTCGTATATACATCGTGCCACGGCGTGAAGTTCATAGCCAATGAGATAATGCTATCGCTGAAGATTATTCAGGGATTGGGGAAGGAAGTGTGAGATAGAATCGAAAGGGTTAAAAGGATGGGGAATGTGTGGTATAATGGACTAAGAGGTGAGGTTTGGGCATTCGCCCTGGGCCCGTTGGAAAGCATTAGCAAAGAGATCCTGCATGGCGAGATAGTGGAACAGGATCCCGCCGAGGACGGCAAGGTGCCAGATGTTATGGCTACCGCCAAAGTAGTCAAAGAGTCCTGGGCTCCAGCGCTCTGGGACCTGAGAGGCGTAGACGCAAGCCCCAACAAAGTAGACTAAGATGCTCTTCATAACAGGCGCATAGAAGTAAAGACACCAAGCGAAGCCGCGGGTGTAGGTCAACTGAGCAAGAGGTGCGAAGCCGGTTAATGCGAGGGTGACGTAGAAGGCAACACGGATCCAGGCAAAGTCTGCGCGGTTAAAGGTCGGGTGCCAGGGAAGAATGACGCCGCCGACTCCTAGGGACATGGTGAGGAGGATGTAGATCCAACGCGAAGTGGGTTCGCAGTAGAATGCTGTGTACTCGGTTGTGACGATCGAGGCGGCGACTAGGAGAGAGATGCCGGTGTAGTCAACGCAGGCAAAGCGTTCCATTAGGGGCTGATTGGCAATGCTGTTCATTGTGTGCCATAGGGTGCTGCAGACCAGGCATTTGCAGGCAGCGAAAAAGAAGACTGCCGCAACGAGCATATCGGATTTTGTGCTTAGGTGGAAGTTAGGGTTCAGAGGGTAGAAGTAGAAGGCGATGGAGAGGACGATGCAAAGGCCGATTAGGTGTGACCAGATGTTGACGAGCTCATTAGAGAAGGTAAACACGGAGGTGAAGCATTCGACTTTCGATGAGGTGAACCGGTAGCCTGAGAGGATGTGGGGGTTTATTCGCCATGGAGCAGGCAAATCTGAGTATCCGATCAGGCGCTTCTCTTGAGCCAGCAAAATTGCTCGATCTATGTTCTCCCGGAGCGCGTCTTTGACCATGCGTGCCCGTTCCATTCCCTCATCGACGACTTCCTTCGCCTGGACCAGCGTTGAATCGACCGCTTTCCACCCCTCGTCCAGGGCCCCGTAGACCCCGCGGCCCCGCACGGCGTGGGCACGAGACTCCAATTCGGTCAAGAACGACTCCATCAACCGTACGCCAGCTTGCGCTTTTTGCTCCAGCGTTTCCTTCGTGGCCAATGCGTCGTTGTAGCGATCCTCCAAAGTCTCCACCAAAATCTTGGCTCTCTTCTTGCCGCCTCCCATCAGTTCCCCAGAGGCATGGCAGCAGGAATCCCTCACGTCTTCCAAAGTCGCGTATGCTCGGCGTAGACTGACATCAATCTGGACCATGTGCGATCGACGGTACTGTTCGATCCAGTGGAGACGTCTCTCCAGCTCCGCGAGGAAGAGTTCGACCTGGTCAGGTGTTAGAACATATCTTTGGCTGTATGTTGCGGACGTCGGGGTGAGCATACTCGCAGGAATATGGCGTCCGCATCATAGTCGCAGGAGAGTTTTCTCGCGGTGTGGAAAGAGTGTCTTCGCTTGCGATCTCGGAGCAGCGAGGTCTCCTCAGATGGAGTAGCGTAGGCGGACGAGAAGCCATCGTCCAGATGGGACTGGATAGTGACAGATTGGGTTGAGCAAGCCATGATATTAAGTATAATCGCAGACGCTCGCTCTAGGAGAATTCAATCGTACATAGCCTGAATTGGGCGGAATTAGCTATGACTTGGTGCCGAGTGCCGAGTGTTTGTGTATAGGAGAAACCGGGAGGGTCCGGAGAGCCCGAGCGCCTTAACTTACATGAAGAGAGCAAACAGGGCGACAGATTCTAAATAATAAGTGAAAGAATGATCGAGATGAGATAGAGGGAATGAACGATCTCTGTGGAGAGGAGAGGGGGAGAAGCGTTGGGGAGAGACGTTGGAGGAAGAGACGAGCGGCCAACGGACAAGAAGAGGAATGAGGTGGGGAACGCCTTCAATTAATTAATCGCTCGGTTCGAGTCTCCCAAACGACCGACCAGCAAGGAACCGGTACTTTTTCGACAGCCTTAAAATCAATGATGATCGTCTGAGGTCTGCATCTGGACTTTTATTTGCCTTCGAAATCCAATCCGTGGGCTCGGACTCTCCACGTTCAACCCACCATTCCACCGGCCTCTCCCCAAGTGCTTCGCTCCGCCATCGTTATTCGTTGTTCACCTGTCATTCGCCATCGCCATCTTTCTCGCCATGGCTGCAACTTCCATTCGAGATATCGTGTCCGACCCCTCCTTGCTGCCAGTCCTAAACTCTGCCGCCGAGACTCGGGATCTGTGCCAGAAGCTGTTGGCGCTGCTGGACCCCTCGCTCGACCGCGACCAGATTACCGAATCGCCACAGACAGTTCAGAAGCACCTCTTTGCGCTCCTTGCGCAACTCCGAGGCCAGAGTCGAGATGCCATCTTCCGCGTTCGAGGTACTAAGCAACAGACAGCAGAGGCCCGGCAGGAGATCGACCGGTTACATCTACAGCTTCAGAATCTGTATTATGAGCAGCGGCATTTGACAGGAGAAATTGCCGCCTGCGAGTCTTACGAGTATGTTTCAGTCATATGAGATTGTTTCAAGTCATAGAATGCTAATCATTCGGCTTTTTAGTCACAAATACCGATCGCTCCCTTTGATCCCAGTTGAAGAATTTCTTGAACTTCACCCTGAGCACCGCGATTTGGACGAGCACGAACTGATGGTGGTGCGGATAAACCACGAACATGCGGAGCGTGAGAAACTTGAACAAGCGCGACAGGAGTTACTCAAGCGCAAACAAGCCTTGATTACGGAGAATAACAAACGGAAGGATGACCTCGCCAGTCTTGATCAGGATCTCGAGAGGTTCATTGATGTACGGGTCCCCTTCCCTTATTCCATCCGAATCATACTAATAATTTCTGAAGGCTGCGAAACCCATTCAAAAGATCTTTGAAAAGGAATATTAACATTTAGGTATGGATGGCGTTGGTGTGTTGATTTGTTTGGTTCATTGCAGGGGACCTCGGCGCGACGGTTTGATACCCAATCTTCAGATGCAGCAATCAAAATAAACTATAGTCCAGTAGAGAGTTATTTTAATTTTGTCAGGAATTTAAGTGAGCCCATATTACGACAGATCTTAGGGAACCGCATTTGTATAGCCTAGCTCCGCGGGATAATTTAGACTCTCCGCCTTCAACCCGCACCGGCGACCACGCTGGCTTCTGCCTTTATCCTCCACATCGACCAATCCACTCCACATCTTGGAGCGGCCCCGGCATATAGCTAGCCCAGATAAAGCATGTCCTGCCTATCATGAGCGAAAAGTACGAAGACCAGGGGTCCTCGCAGACCACCTTTACCTCCACAGCCTCCGCATCGAGCTTGCCCCCTCCGGAGAAGCCCAGCGCTATACGGACTCGGTTCAAGGTTGTGGCCGCGTTCTGGGCAGTTATTCTATTTCTAGGGTTCCCAATATGGTGGAAGACCACGTCCATATACCGTGCGGAGCTTCCTCTTCAGGAGATGCTTGATTGGGCTGGCGGAAAGGTGAGAGATCAGCCTGGGATAAGTTACCTCAAACCACGCAAGTCTAATTGGAGGCCGTACACAGAGCTGTCGTCCTGTCCTTCCGGTTGAAATCGAATTCGAAACTCCGTCTTTGTCAGATGTCGAAGCGCAGCAGCTACTCCGCACCACCCAGCACACCCTAGACGATCTGAATGAGTTCTCCGCGCACCATTTACGATTGAAGCTGGCAGATGAGGAGGCACTACAGATCACAGAAAAGGCCGATACAGCACTGACGGTTCGCCTTTTGGCGCAAAATGACTTGCCCAGCCCTCGTTCCAATCTTCGGACGGACACAACTACTCTCGATGTCTTCTACCCCCCAAGCCAGATCCCGCTGCCTTCATCGGCCAACTCGCCTCTTTCCTCGTTCATTGCTGGAGAACTACAGCGGCTGTTCGCGGAGGAGAAGGCCACTATAGCGCAGATTTTGTCCAACAGTGCAATTGGCGCTGTTGCCTCGTCGAATAGTCAGACGCAACAGATCTCCCCCGAAGTCGCGGAAAGCATCACCAAGCGATTAAGACGGTCGATGAAGTATGCAGCGACATACCACCTCGCATTCTCTCTATTCACGCCCGGATCCGCTCCCTCCTCGTGGGACATTGAATCCGCCGTCCAAGAGTACATCTCTCCAGTCATTCAGGCGCTCTCCCCTATCAGCAATTTCACCATTGACACCCAAGTCCAACTCTACGCGACTTCCTCTCCCACAACACCCGCTCCTGAATACGACGAAGCACAAGGCATTTGGGCGCTCCAAGAAGAGAACCTCAGCGCATTCATCAACGCCGCCGAATGGCCTCTCAATCCCAGCATCGGCGCCGGCCCGACGATAAACTTCATCCTCTACGTTCCCAGCCCGGACCACTTCCCCCTTCTCGTGAAGGAAAGCAAAGCAACAAGCTGGATCATTCCCCAATGGGGCGGCGTCTTCATTCTCAACCCTCCCCTACCTACGAGACCCGACACAAACTCAACAAAAGCCCTCTCTAACCCACCGCACCTTCCACGAACCTCCCTCCGGCCCGCCTTCCTCACATTCTCCCACCAACTCCTCAGCCTCCTTGGCACCCCCTCGACTCCCGCTTCTCTCCCCCTCCGCCTCCAAACCCTCATCCGGATTCGCGCCGCAGCCCTCCTCCTCTCCGCCTCCTCCACTCTCGGCTCTCTCGCCCGCCTCACTGAATCCCTTCCCTCAATCCCTATCCCCGCACCTGTCGCCTCTTCAGTCTCCACGACCCTCTCTCATCTTTCAGCATCGTGCGAGAGTCTGCGCAACGGAAGGTTCCAGGACGCGTTGGCAAGTGCGCGCGTCGCGGAAACTGAGGCGGAGCGCAGCTTCTTTGAGAAAAGTATGGTGGGTCAGGTGTACTTCCCTGACGAGCACAAGGTTGCAGTGTATTTGCCGCTGCTAGGGCCGATTGGGGTTCCGCTTGTTCTGGGACTTCTGAAGGAAGTTAGGAGGATTATTACTGGTTGGAAAGGCGCAAGGTCGGGGTGAAACACCCTAGATATTGTAGACGCTTATGGCTGGTTGTTTAATACATAGTTTGTTCATTAGGCTCTTAATACTCGTCTGAAAATCCTCGTCTTCATTATGTATATATATGTACATTGCTAGCCTGCTGCATATGTTGATCACAGATATAGAAAGAAAAACAGGATTGAACTAATGCAAATGCTCGCTAAATGGCCAAATTAAAACATTTTCCATACGATGCGCCGATATAATTCCCTGAGCCAACTATTCAACACGATACAACACAAATAGTGGACCGCTTAGAGATTCAAAGCCAGTATGAAGGAAACAGATAGCTCAATAAGGCAACGGTTTCCGCCGAGCCGTGCCTTGTCCCGGCGGTTGCAAGAAGCGCTGGTTTGTAGCGGTCGTAGCAATGCTGTTCGTCTTGCTATTTCTCGCGCTGTTCGCCGCCGATTGTGCTTGCATTTGCGCCTGCGCCTGATCCAAGATCTCAGTCAGGGTCGTGTTCGGCCGGTGGTCAGGGTATGGGGCCGGGTTGAGGACACCGGAGCTTGCGAATACGCCAGGTGGTGTGTAGACGCGGATGCTCTCTGTGCTTGGTTGGCGTTGGCGCGGAGGTGTCATGGGCATCGCAGGGACCGGGGGTATATTCTCTGCTGGCGTAGTGGTAATGTTTGGTTTCGGGCCGCCGCCGAAGAGACTCTTTACGCGGGATCTGCTGCGCTGGAGAACGGAGCGTGCACCCTCCGAATTGCGTTTTGGGTTCGTTCGGAGGAGAAAGTCTGTGCGGAAGGAGCTTTCATCAGAGGGTATGGGGTCGGAAATGCCGATTAGGGTGCCGGTTGATTTTCGGAATGTGTTCTGCGCCACTTTTTCGCCTGGCGGGCGGTTATGTCTTTGGTGTCTCCGGATGCAGACTATTAGGAGGAGCGCAGCAACGGCGCCAAAGACAGTGCCAGGGAAAAAACCGGCCAGAACGGCGTTTGTCGGGAATGCGGGACATTTTGCTTCAGCTGTGTCCAGATGGGTACTGTCTGAAGCAGCGGAGTATTGAGAGAGTGTTGGAGATGGTATTGTAACGATCGTTGGTGTCGCGTCCGGGCTTATTGTTGAGACATCTCCTGTAGTGGCCGATGTAGACTCTGATGTAGCCTCGTCCGTCGTGGTTGTAGTGGATGGCTCCGGAGTCTCCGTCAAAGTGGTGTCGGGAGTTGCAGTTGACGCCGACGTTGTTGTCTCTGTGGTCTTGCTCTGGGTTGATGTGGATGACGGACTATCGTCCATGGCGCAGAAATCACCCTGACAGGTGTATCCAAACGGGCAGCATGAGTCCCCACATGTGGGCAAGTCGTCATCCAGCCTTGTTGTCTTGATCACATTGCTAGGGTAGAGGCTAGCGTTTTGCTTCGTCACATCGCACGTAATGGGCTCAATGTATGTACAGTCCTGGCCGTCAGGACAGCATATTACTGAGCTTCCACTGTCGATGGTGATGCACGTTGATGACGAAGAACAGCAGAAATTGTCTGGTAGGCCAGTACCAGTACATTGTTGTGAATTACTAGGGCAAGAGTCTGAACGCTGGAGGAGTAGGTTTGAAGACGCATTCGCAGTCAAAACTGCCAAAAGCATCAAGACAGAGTGTTTCAGAGAGACATGACCGCTATGGAGCGCAGCCATTATTTGGAGAAGACGAATTCGAGGCAAAGGTAGTTGCAAACTAGAGATAAGGTAGAGCTTGACAGAGTGTATACTCAGAGGTCAAGTACTGCAACAATGGGCCAAGATAGGAAAATAAAGTGAAGAGGGCATCACACAACAAAGGGAAGAAGAATGGAAAGAGCGTGAACTGGAGATTGTCTGGTATTTGACGCCCAGACACTGTTGTCTTCCACATCGTGTTACAGAAATAACCCACGCAAGCGCCCTGGTCCCAGAATAGAGGCATGCGATGGAGCTCATAGTTCCTGATCTAATGAGAGTGGCCGCAGAAGCGCTGGGGAACTGGTAATGGGGCCCATATTGGGTAATAGGGTCCGTATGGTACCACCTGGTTTGACAGGCAATCCAAAGCGCTTAATGAAATGAAGTAGCTGCAGCAAAAACGAAACGAAGAGACAATGTCCAAAGAAGAAGCACTGAAGAGACATAAATAGATCTGCGACATGTCATTGGTTGTTGTTGGCGCCGGGTTACCTCAGCCGCGCTAATCCCAAACAGGTAGTCCTAAGGGAAATTCTGCGGATTTGCAGTTGACAAAAGCTGCGATCCGGATCGTTTGACGGACATCTCGTGGCTTTCCTCCCCTACAACCTATCACCATGCTCAATCGACTTCTCCGACCGCAGGCGCCTTTGCGTGCGGCCTCCTCCCTTCTCCAGGTGAGCTTCCCCAACTTCCAATGGCTGGTTTTGGCTCTAAATAGCTGACCTCTCGCGCTCCAGAAACCTGTCTCCGCTCTCCCACGCTTCCAATTTCGAGGAATACACCATGTACCCCAATTAATACACGGCCAGAACTTCAAGGAGAATGGAGTCTCGGAGCTCTTATCCCCGGAGGCGTTTGATTTCTCCTGGACGCAATATCAGACTCTCCTCCTCGATAAGCTCAACATGTTGACATTAGGTACGATCGCCCGGGGGTGTTTTGCTTGGACGGAATATCGTCGAAATCGCACAAACAGGCGCCGATGCTGATATTTTCTTCTCAGATACCGTCGATGCCGACCTGAAACCTGCAGACTTGCTGGTCAAGTATTCCCGTAGCGCGGAGATGGCATCTGTGTTCAACCATGCTTCTATGGCCCATAACAACCACTTCTTCTTCAACTGCCTAGTGAGTTACAGTCTGAGTTTATTCATATCGCAAGCTCTAACAATCTTACCTCGCGATAGTCCCCCGTTCAGACCGAAATCCCCGCGAACTTCGCTAAGGACATCGCCGACACCTGCTCCTCGGTTGAGTCCCTTAAGCTCGACTTCCTCGCCACTGCCAATTCAATGTTCGGTCCAGGATTTGTTTGGCTGGCTAGGAACCTTGACAAGTCCGGAATGCTGCAAATCTTCTGCACTTACAACGCCGGTTCGCCTTACCCAGCTGCCCACACCCGCCGACAGCCCGTCGATATGGCTACACACACCCGGGAGACAGCCCTGGGCAATCAATACGCGGGCTCCATGGGTGCGCACTCTGCAAACACGAGGAGGTTGGCTCCTGGTGCTCTCGATGTTGAGCCTATTCTCTGTGTCAACACGTGGGAGCACGTCTGGATGATGGATTACGGCATTGGCGGCAAGGCTGAGTTCCTGGAGCGGTGGTGGAACCGAATCAACTGGGAGGTTGTGTACGAGAACTACAATGCAGCTTCGACGGGGCGGGGACACCGGGTTGCGGGTGCCTGGCGCAACATCTAAGCATATAGACGCAGGCGCGGAGTGTCATTGTGTTTCTAAGTGATTGTATTATATACTACGGTTTAGGGTCCTTGCTCATCTAATGTACAGCAGTTCATCGCATATAGACAGCGCCAGCCATGCCATATCGTACAGATCTAACCACCATGCTCCGAATAATCTAGCCTTGCTCGTGTCCATACCCATGCGGGTCCTCGTAACATAACCTGCAACAGGATCACCCATGAACCTCTCGAATCCGCTTCTCAAACGCCTCAATCATGATCCCAGCCATCTGCCCCTCCACGGCTCCCATCATCTTCGCATACAGCTGGTTCTTAAACTCGAACCGAATCTCCAGCTTGACCGTCGTCCTCGGTTGCCCTGCCGACCCGGAACCCTCTCCCTCAGGGACAAGCTCCCACTTCGTACTCAAGTACTCAAAAATCCCCTCATCAGCACCCGGAAACCCCGCGAACCCAGCCAACGCCCCCAACCCCGAACTCAGCCCTCCACTACTTCCTCCTCCTCCAGCTCCTGACCCCGCCGTGGCATCTTTGAACCTTTCCCCAGACCTCGCCTCAACAACCCACTGCTCCGGATCACAATCAACCCACGACGTAAAAGTTTCGCTGAGCGGGCCGTAGCCAATGGTAAGGTATGCGCGCGTCGGGTAGTTTGTCTCCGGGTCGCGGGCTGTGACGGTTGACGCATTGAGGAAGGGGAGGAAGTCGGCGTAGGATTCGACCGAGGATATGACGCTGAAGAGCGGTGCGGGTGCGTAGGAAAGGGTGCGGCTGGCTGTTAGGGTGCGGCGGTTGTCGTTGGAGTTGTTGTTATTTCCACCGGAGGGTTTTGGTGGGGAGGGGATGAAGGAGGAGAGGAAAGTTCGTTTTTGCGGGTGTGTCGGTATTGTCGTTTTGGATTGGGGGAGGCGACGGTGTTGTTGTTGCTGCTGTGTGAGAGTTATCGTATGGGAGGTGTTATAGTATGTTGCGACATTGCGGCAACCTCGTAGTGTGTTGTTTAGTGGGATTGTAGGTCTCGCTCTAAGGAAGAGGCTTTGTATTGAAGGAAAGCGGGCCATGGCAAGGGTGGAAGAGGTAGATTCAGCGGTCAATTGCGGTTATTGCGGCATGCCATGCAGTATTCTTGAGGGATGTTTTGCGTTCCCCAAAGGGCAAAAGCTGAGGTTCTACAGATGTTCTAGAATATATTAGTCAGGGTATGCATAAGGCCATTTATGCAGGTTATGCACTTTCCTCAGTGATACCACAACTACCTAACCCTGGCCATTCTTTGCTCTATATATATCGATCTTGAAAATTAGTCAAAATAGGGCTCATCTTCATAGATCAATATATTGCGTATGTATGTCGGACCTGGGCCAAGGAGGAGGCGAAGTGAATGCTAAACCCTGACAACATATCTCATCTTAATCCACATTGTAAACCCTCTGTTTCCTCTGTGGAACCCCCCCATTTCCCCTTTTTTCCTTAGAGATTCCTCTAAGTATAAAAATAGTAAAGGAGATAGTTTGTATCTCGGGCTGTTAGAAATACTCTAAGCTAAGAGTAACATGATTGTACAAATATGACATGGATACAGCCACCAGGAAAGGTCAGTATCCTCATAACTTAACATACCCTCAAATATGACAAAACCGCGGAACAATTATAGAAGCCTCTGGACGATGAATGGAGTATCTCGAAAAAGCCATCACACAATTCAAGAACTCCATACGCCCCTCCATGTCAAATATCTCAAAAGTCTTCGTGCGGAGGACTTTCAAGATTCCGCATGCTTGTCTGTACTGACGAATGCTTTTGAGGTACATGCTTTTGAGGTACTTAGACAATAAAATCACTTTGATGAGCGTGTACTTATAGGGTTTCTCCACGCTAATCATAAAGGCCTCGTACATCCCTAGTGTTTCGTTGTGGTGGAAAACCATGTTCGCCATTAGGAGGAGGCATGGGATCTCGTATCTCGCTATCCCAAGATGTTCAGATCGTCTCTTGTGCTATTTTAAATGTATTAGTAAAGCAGTGAGCCCTAAAAGGGTAGAAAGGACTACGAGTTGTAGGCCGGGGAGAGCAAACTGGAAGTGGAATAAATCGACGAACGTACCAGCACAATACCTAGAGGAAGGCTCACGCCCTCCCTGTAATTCGGATCCCGTAAAATAATCCCATCAGCAAAAAGGCCACCCGTTGCTGGTCGGGATACTAAGTGTTCAAGCCCGGCCAGCTGAAGCGGAAGCCATTCTCTGTGTGCAACGGCTCTAGCAAAGTCAGAAGTTGCGCTCAAAAGAGTAGTGACTCTATGTGGTTGAGACGGACAATTGTATACCGGTAGTCATTTTCATGAGAATACCTTGCACCACAGAAGTAGTCCCGAAGGTTTCTCCATTGATACCCCCACCTTGCGTACCTGTTTGATACTGCTCTTACTTAGAGAGAAATTCGTCGAAAGGGTTTTGATTCCACTCTGAAGCTTCGTCCCTCCCCATGAGCATAGCTGCTATCATCCTGTAGCCTGGTTTGCCCACACGTTAGAGAAGTCTGTATGTCTGCGCAAACATAGGGCTAACTTGCCTGGATCATCATCAGAAGGTATGTAGCCTGGACCTACAATCCTCTCCATCGGCACATCAAGCTCTTGGTCAACGTTTGCAACTTTGACATGGGAAACAGTCCATTTTAACGGGGGCTGGGTAAGTAGTACGGTCTTGGCTGGTGGGTACTGAGTTCTCAGTCTCGAGTTTCTTCCGCGACATAGAGGCAGAGGAGATGACTCGGTGCCCATGATGAGCTTGATGCCGCTCATGGCTTCTGTAAGCATATCGATTTTGTTGTCTTTAGAAACATTCCGAAGCCCGCTTCTCCTAGATTCGACCTTCAATCGAGATCCTCCTGGCTTCGGGCGCAGAGTATACCTGTATATGTGCGCTGGAGGGGTTATGCTCTCGAAGTTCGCTCTGGATTTCGGTCTTCCCTTGATTGGGAGCTGGTTCATATGGGACACCATAAGTCGACTTGAGACTGGTTCTTGCCTACAAGGCCTTGCATATTGTATGGAAAATTAACTCTATACGAGAGGCTCTTCTGTTTATTAAGGTGCTCTACCAAAGGCTTGGTTTAGCTCTGTGGTAAGAGGTGCTGATTGTTAGAGGAACACAAATTGGAAGAATGTATGGATGGTCGAAATAAATAAAGGACTTGGAAACGAGGGGACCAAAACTAGTGCCTTAAAACTTTCTTAGAAAAGGATATTGATATTTTTAGCTTCTAGGCATGCGGGAGCAGAATCACTTTCTGATCTGAACGTGCTCAAAGCTGATGCCCCCATAGATTTGCGACTTTAGTTGACATATTAATTTGGCGGTAACTATGCCGCAGCTAAGATTGACGCCCTATGAGAACCAGGATAAATATGATAGTAAACTATCCTCTAGATCAATCAGGACGAAGTCAGAAAAGGATTTAGGGTGCAAAGGCTTTTCTGGAGATAGGGTTCTGTAGCAGTCCTGAGACTCACATGAATACCATATATGTTTGTACACAGATTAGAATTGTACGTAAAACTGGGAATTTATGGCACGAGAAGCCTTGAATCACCTGGATCGTTCCCTGAAGGAAATCTACTTTGCATCTAATATCATCTCCATAGGCCCGTTATGTTGTTGTTCGACGTTTGCAATTTTGAGGTGATGCCGAGACTAGTTCCAGGGATGTTGATAGGGTAATACAGTATTCAGCTGGCGGGGGTATCCTGGCCTATCTTGGTCTAAACTCGTTGGTGCTTGCTATTTCTGCGCATATATCAGGATCGGGAGCTGCAGGTCGTGTGGAACTGATAGGAGGATGAGGTTATCCTGGCCTTGGGCGAAGATTGTGTGGGAGAATCCATGCCGCAGCAGCCGACTCCTCGAGACCTGTAGCGCAATTTTAGGGCTTCTGCTATCGTTCAATGTGTAGTGTCACAATTATTTGAGAGTTGAACAAATCGGTAGCCTGCTGCGAAGGAGGGCCTCGACGCTTGGAGCACTCATGTTGAATGTTTAGTCTAGCATGGTGACAAAGGATGCTGGGTTACAAAGAGGGTCTCGCGGCCATCAGAGATGGATACTGGTATTTTTAGTTGTTTGGCTCACTTATGTAGTGGAGGAATAGAGCTATAGTCGAGGTTTCTCTTTAAAATCCCAAGACGGGGTGTATAATACGCCTATGCTGATCGAAATCAGAATCAGCTAAAATGGAATAGCTTCAAATAGCTGTTCAAGACACCCAGTAACCCGAAAGTCATTCATATATGTGGCCTAAGCGGTGGATGTGACTGATAGCTACAATCAGTTAATTTCCTGGGGAGAAAACGAAGTCGCCCATCAGTGATACCACATGTCATTATTTTGCGCGGAAGGGTTTCGATTTTGGATCTGCTGATCCCAGATTTGCTGTGGCAGTTAGCATAGAATGGTCTTAACCCTGTTCCTTCCATCACTTACCCAATTGATATTAGCAGGCGCCTCCAGCATATCCCCAATAACATCCAGCGATGCATAGGAAGCTTCGATAGGAGCCATTGGAACTGGCATCAAGGCAGTATTTGGATCGGCTTGGTGGTACAGCGGAGTGTCCAGATTCTGCAGGCTCGGTACCCCAAAATTTGGCCATCTTTCATACGGCGGCGGGCCGGCTGTGTCTGGTTAGTCTGTTCTCAAATAATGGGCAAGAAAAAACATACTGCTGATGATCTCGGTTGTTGTGATGGGCGTCACGGGGGTTGGTAGAGCTGTTTTCGGAGGTGGTAAGGTATGCATTCCACCCCTAACTCTGCGGAGCATGATGGTCAATGCGGCGTGTGCTTTTTGTGCATCGGTTGAGTCCCGGCGCAGGCTCTCAAGGATCTTATGGGAGTGCTCAAGTGTGGATATGAGACCTTCCCGATCTCCTACAACCCCACCGAAATCATCATTCCTTACTGTCTCAGCAGATTGAGTGGTGTGGCCATATGATAGTTCCATGCAAAGGATCATTGCAGCAAGTAAATAATCCGTGTACTGAATGGAGTTTGGGAAAAGTCTATTCCGGTGCAAGAGGCCGCCTGGCTGGGTCTCATTGTACAAATCTGCGTGCACCCGAAGTATCTGCTTTGAGGCAGTGATGCAGACCATTCGAGAATATGAATATCGTCTGTTTTCATGTACCTCGGCAAGATACTTTCTGTGGAGAACACAGCGAGCTTTCTGATAGACGTTTTCCAGCGTGAACCGCTGGAAGATCAACCTTGGAGGATCCGGGAGGCTTTGATTGATGGGACGTATCTTGAACATTTGGGGTATGAGGCTATGTGCCTCTTCCAGTCTCCGGTCGACCTGGAGCGTTTCTTCATAAGTTATGGGTGTGCGTGAGAATGCCATGTCCAAGATCTTGCCAAAGCACAGCATTATACGCGCCTTGGCTATCGTATACGTCGAGTGGGTCATCTCAGTCATCGGCCGGGATGGAGGAAGCTGCACAGTGTCTTGATCAAAATCCATATCTCCAAGGTTGCGTGGCAGCTCCGTATCGTATTGCCAGTCTTGTATTGTCCGAGGCACCCCGACCTCAAAAGCAAAGAGGGCATCCAATTGACAGAGAAAAGCCCACACGCGCCGTCTCATTTCACCGTCGAATGCGGAGATAGCCGGGAATTGTTGCGAATCCCGGTGATAACCCATTCGCATGGCCAACTTGATTGTAAGTCCTAGAAGGTAAGGGACTTCGGTGTGCGCATCGGGACTTTTGTAGAACTCGCTCATGCTGTAGAGGAACATGGCTTCAACTTTATATCGGCCAGGGGTTAGATAGTTGGATTGGACAAGACATTGTACACTCCTTTTCCTGAAGGTGGCAGCAATGTCCTTGGCATCGCCAGGGAGATCTGGTATCGGATCACCAGTTCTTTGATAAAATAGAACGCTCAACGTCATGATCGAATATAGCATTGCAAGCCATGGGAGCGACACTTCCTGTGGGTTTGCCCAGAAGTTTGTGTACTGTAAGCAGTCAGAAACTCACTTTCCAGAGATCGCCCGGAGCGCTGCTTCGTACCTCTCGCCCAAAGGTAGGACCATGTAGAATATCTGTGAGGAAATATTAGTCGATATTGTAGATTCGCCAGCGACCTCAGATGCTCACTGGTTACTGGTTCTTCCGAGTTCAGGAAGTAATGAACCATCCGATCAGTTGCCTGTCGGGAGGGCATATCAACCAAGAGTTCCTCCTTGCTCGCTGGTTTAGTCAAACCGAACCATAACATGGGCGCGAAATCGCGAGTGTCACCATCTTCTTCAAGCCCGTCGTCTGATATATCGTCAATCTCGTTCAGCGACTCTTTGAATTCATTTATCTTACGCTTAATTAGTACAAACACGGCCTGGCCGAAAAAAATGCTGACTGTGTCACGTACCTCTTCAAGGATAGCCTTCCAATGGGCACTGTCAATGTAATTGGTCCCCTTGTCATTTACAAGTAATCTACCAGGTTGGCTAGCGGGTGATTCCTGACTATCAGTCTCCGTCCCTTCCGCCTTAGGTGGCGAGGCGGGGGACGGCACCACTGGCTGACTCCTAAGGTCCAGATCGGGAGCTGGCGGCACGGCAGAGAAATCCTGGGCTTGATTATCGTCCTGCCTCCTTTGCTGCGCAAAGGACATGATCAGATTCTCGAGATGCTGTAGACGATCCTGCACAAGTGTCGGACTGGCTCGGCCGTGAGATGACCGCCCGCGAGGGCCGCGGCCGACAAACGTACACATGTGGCCTTCGCCCCTCTTGATGCAGTTGGTACAGGGGTGCGTCCGGCAGCATTTGAGTCTACATGTCTGTTAGTACTCTGGCACCGGAGAAGGTCATGGGTGTCTGTTTGATGTAACGGACTTTCTGTTTCGACATGCTGTGCAGGAGAGCTGGACCCTGGTTCTCTTGCGTTCCTTTGGTAGATAGGTGGAATCATTGGGTTGGAGTTCGGCCATCTTGCGATCCTGTCTTAGCAGGCGACTTGGGAAGTACAAAGACAATATACAAGAGCTTTGAACATGGAGCCCTAGCAGAGGTATGGGATAACGAGTCGTTGAGGGAGAACAAAGAAAGTTGTTGATGCTGAGGGTCACCTGGTCGGACTCCGCCGTTTTAACTCCGCCACTAAAACCGGCCGCGCTCCAAACTACAACCGTACAGAAGATGAGATGTTCGACAGCACAAATTTGTTTGATTATCAACAGCGCTCAGCTGTACAAATGTCTAAATTATTTAAAGCCGTGCACGGTATAGCGATCTCAGAGATTCCAGCCCCGAGGGTCCGTCGTAAATCTGCTGCTCTACAACGCGAGTATTGACCTATAGCAGTGTAAGTAGAATATGAGAATAGATCAGGTGGTCATCTTACATGTTGAGGTCCTAGCTGTTCCACACGCTCAACGCCGAGTAACCGCATGCTAGTGGCCGTCTCATCGGCCAAGACTATAGCGGTCAGCAAACTGACAGGATGCTGTCATGTTAAGTGATGGCAACTTACTCTGCAGGGTGCGCTTAACACCGTCGACACCACCAGCTCCCAGACCCCATAGTGCGGGCCGCCCAATGCCTACGGCCTTAGCGCCAAGACAAAGGGCCTTTACAATATCAGTTCCACGTCGGACTCCACCGTCGACCCAAACCTCGAGCTTGTCAAAGACCCCGGGGCAGTATTTTCGGATCTCCAGAAGTGTATGAATTGCTGGAGGGGCGGTGTCAAGAGCACGTCCACCATGGTTCGAGAGAATAATTCCCTTGACCTGTGGCCCGTGAAGGGACGCAATATAGGCGTCTTCGTGAGTCTGGAGGCCCTTGAGGATAATAGGTAGATCAGTATGCTGAGCAAGCCACGGCAGGGTATCTTTCCAGGTGAGGGTGGGATCTGTTCCTTGGAAAAGCTGCTTTCCAACACCGCTTTCACCTTGACCAGCACCGGCAGCGGCGTTGCCACGCTCGTCATCTTCTCGCTTCCCAGGGACGGGCGCATCCAGCGTGAGGACCACAAATTTGATCGCTTTGAGGCGATTGATGCGCGCCAGTTGAATCTCACTCTTCTTGCGATCTGTTTGCACATACAGCTGCCATCCGAAAATCTGGTCTGGGGCAGCGTTCTCGACGATTTGTTCTGGAGTCATAGAGGCATTGTTGGAAATGATCTGCATCGCACCGAAGCTGCGACAGGCTTCTGCAATTCCGGCCTCACCAGCGGGGTGACCAAGGCGTGCCATGGCTGCGGGGGAAACGAAGATAGGTATTCCAAGCTTGTGCCCAAGAACAGAGATATCCAAATCGCACTTATTGCAATCAATGAAGACTCGTGGCCGCAGGACAATTGATCGATAGACCTGTGTGTTGAAGTGCTTTGTGATTTTGTCGTCGGATGCGGAGTAGTAGTACGCCCATGCTTTCTTGCTCACTTTCTTCGTAGCCAGCTGTTCAATGTCTTCCATGTTTAGAAGGGCCTCCATTGGGATCTCATCAGCCTGCTTCTCTTCTTGAGCCGGGGTAGCCTCGGCCTTTGGTTTCGGTAGCGTAGCAGGATCGACTGTCCCTAAGAAAGCCTCGGGTTTGAGGTTCTCCTCAAGAATTCCCGGAGGGTGAATGGGGTCATATTCTTCAGTAGCATCCTTGCCCGATAGTTTAAGGATTATTTTAGAACCACCAGGGTGCTCTGAGAGAAAATCAGTGACCTGTTAAACCAGGTAGATTAGTACAATTCAAGCTGGTATATTATACAATTGGAGTTTCGTACATCGTACACTTTTCCATAAAGAATTACCCAGCAACTCTCCTTGGAATTATGTTTTGCCACTATCGTAGAATTAGCAAAGCTCACAAAGCATATAGATCTTGTGCTGTTCAAAGGACTAACCCTCGGCAGCATCGAACACCTTGCTCATGTTCGCAAATGTTGATCGCTTGAACAATCGGAAGAACGAGAGACGAAAAGGTTGAGCAAGGAACCAAGGGAAAAGAATGCGCCAGAGGGGAGAAAAGCAGGTCAAGTCGGATTTGGAGTCGGCCCAATCAGTCTTGACATTTTTCACAGACACGGGGTCTTCTCACCCGAAACCCCGTCAAATCTGCCGCCAAAAGGCTGGTTCTGTCGGACCCATCTCCGACGCTTGCGCTGTGGTCTGGATGGGATGTGGGGAGCTCCCACCAAAGATGGGGGCGGCAATTGATTGCTATCTCAGGAAATCTCGATAACCGACGTCCAGAGATGGAGGCCTGCGCCCAATATTCACAGAGCTCGATTGGTGGAAGAGCTGGCCCATGCTGCGCTCTTATTCCACCAATGGTTGTTTCTGTGCGTCCAGAAGGCCCATCGGCATCTATCATGATCCATGTTCCTGGACCTGGAGAAGTGGGAAACGCCATGTTTGGGCCGATATGTTCAGAAGAGGGAATTCAACGTGAAATGGTGCGTTGCAGCTGAAAACATACAATTTGCAATGTGTCGTGTTGTCCGCCACGATGCTCGATTCTGAGAGTGGATGGCGCGCGACAATGATGCTTTCTCCTTCCGACCCACGTGAGCATCCTTTGCAGCTTCACCTGACCTCTCCACATCCAGCGTTGTTCGCCTGCGACAAGTTGTCTTCGGCACGAGCCTCATCTTCCCACTCGATTATGGTGAGATCGAAGAGGGTACCAAAAGACCCTTGACACTGTTGTCTGCATTTTCCAACAACAAAAGCGAGATACACCGAATAAACAAATCATGTTCGAGGTGCGTTTGGCAGCCCTGCACTTTCCCATTCGTACGACCTCATTACGAAACAGATTTAGGTCTTTGGTTCGTCAATCTAACATGTACCAGCGTCGCGCAGCAGACCGCTATCGCCTGCGAATGCATCGTGCCCGAAGTGTTGCATTAACGAACGATGAAATTGTGGAGGTGCGAGCGGCACAACGGACTTTCGAAGGCGCCTACATCCGAACGGCGCTCTCGCAGTTCTCCTTCGCGCTTGTCGTCCTGAAGATTTTCACCAGCGAGTTTTACAGTACCGGGGCTCTATTCGCAGTGTACGGTACAGGAGTACTCATAATCGGTCTCTTCCGGCGCCAGCAGGGCAATCGACAGTTCTTCTCCGAGATAGGAGAGGACGGGGTGCATCGACATAAATTTAGAACAAGCGGAAATGCGGTGGTGATTCTAACGGCGCTAAGTGTCGCCGCATACGCCACGCTTATCGCTCTAACGCTGAGGCTAGACAAGTAGATATGGTCTGGCATAGCCTCTGGGGCACTTACGACTACTGGTGGCTTCTGGTCTGGTATAGGGACCAGTATCCTCGACAGCGCCAATGCGTACCTACTAAGTGCTAAGAGTTTCGCGGCAGCATACCATGGCTGAGGCTATTCGTTTGATTGCATGTCAGCATCAAGCATAGTTGGCGAGTTGAGGGCGAGATTGGGTGACATCCTTCGAGTACCGGGATCATGAGACTGTCTATGGAGAGTTTTACCAAGGACCAAGAAGATATCATGACGGATAACGAGATACATCCCTCAGCGAACTCAACGATGGCTACGCGGAAACACCTCGTATGACAGGGTTCATGAGCCTGGGATTGAAGTGCTTCTGCTCAGCCTCGACACGCCTCATCTAGGCGACGAAATATATAATCGAATATCGCACCGATGGAGATCAGCGGCGAGAGCCGACG
Organism: Aspergillus ustus; assembly: GCA_000812125.1. Classification (NCBI taxonomy): domain Eukaryota; kingdom Fungi; phylum Ascomycota; class Eurotiomycetes; order Eurotiales; family Aspergillaceae; genus Aspergillus; species Aspergillus ustus. Next base: position 107,324 of record JOMC01000181.1, read on the forward strand.
TGGACCAATAGCTGGAGGCAAATGGCTTACTGAATCTTGGGCAAAGCCACAGAAGATAACGTGCAAACATTCGTGAGACCTTGGCGACCCAGGTTGCTGGCGCGCGACCTGAATTGAGTGGGAAGAGGTCTGCTTATCAGTACCGCGCCCTTACCTGGGCCAAGCATTCTGTGTCCGCCGTGCGCCCATCAAGGGCCGGAGCCAAGCCTTTTTTGTCTTTTTGTTGTGATCTACAGTACATAGTAGAACCTAGAACATCATCAAACTTGGGTGTAAAACAATCAGATAGCGAACCTGAGGTGGGGATCCGAGTTACTTAAAGATGTTCTGACTTCCCGGGCGCATCAGGATTGCCAAAATTTGACATCATCGGATCCAGCTCAGGCAAATCCGGGCTACCCGTGCCGTTTACCTTTTATTTAAAAGTAACCTCGAGAGCAGACGGGAATCATCAGAGAAACCTTGAGTGACACTTTCCAATCTTACCTTGTCATCCCGGACCTATAACATCGACTGTTGATGGCAGGTGTTTGAGCTGTTGGGGAGGAAGAGCTTCACTAACTTCCGTGACGTTTTGTACCCTCCAGTGGCCTGCCTGGTTGACTCATCCACCAACCAACAGCTGCCCACACCACACCCTCCTGGGTATTTTTCCCACCCTTCATTCACTGCTTGCCGTTACTCCAGCTCGTGGGTGAGTGCAGCATTTCTTTGCTCAGATCCTCGATAAAAACTGCAGCTCTCTCTCTGTTTTCCGGAGCTTTTTTTTTTTCCATTTCTCGCGATCGTCCAATCCCACATACATACTGGGCGCAAATCCCTGCGCCACACAAGTCCGGGGGATGGCCCAACACACTGACATTGCACGGTCAGCGATTATGACATGTGCCTCTTCCCCCGACCATTCTCGCAACCACACCTCGGCCAGAATGAACGGGAGTACGTCGAACGGCAAGCCGGGATCCGTAAAGGACTCGACTCTGATGCCTCCTCCGAAAACTGTTGCCGGAAGAGCGCTAGGGAATGACCTGCATTCCGATGCCCACAAGAAATCACAGGCATCCAGAGATGGCGTTGGCTTCGCCCTAACAGACACTCCGATTTCTACCGCACCTTCGTCTCCACAGTTGTAAGTTGTCTTCTGTTCTGAGATCTCGTTGGCTGGTTTGCAGTTTAACTATGGTTTTGTTTTTTCCTGTTGTCAACCGCTTGTTTGTGGTCTGGTGCTTGTTTGTCCTGTCGGGTTTTATCTACCTTGCGAGCCACTAGTGTATGCCTTATCGTGGCCCCTTGCCTTGAACTCCCTATCAATGGCCTGTCGGGCTATTTCTTTTTGCTTTATCTTCCCTGTGCTTGTTCTGATTTGTTTTCCAGCATTGCTACTCCTAGTCAGGCCTCCACACCTAGCCGTGTTCGTGCGACCACTCTCGACATCCCCGGTCTCACCAAGTCCAAAGTCTCGCCTGATGGACGTATTGCTCAGCGTGATCTCGGCTCTAAGTTGGTCATTGTCATGGTCGGCTTACCCGCGCGTGGTAAGAGCTATGTCACCAAGAAGCTCGCACGTTACTTAAATTGGCTTCAACATGATACTGAAATATTCAATGTTGGAGAACGTCGTCGCGTCGCTGCAGGCAAATCTCCTGCAGCACCGCGACACAGGACTAGTTCTGTCCAGCAGGAGCTTGTTGATTCCGTCCGTCGCCTCAGCGTTAGTGTCGGTGGGATGACTGCTACGAACAATGAGTCTGTTCCTGTTCCTCAGAACGAGTCGCCTCCCGAGCTCGACAACGCTCTACCGCCTCCTGTTGTCCCTACCAAGATTCTCGTCAATGGAAAAGAAGAGGATGCGTCTGTAATCCCCGGTGGATCCGTCGTTATCCCTTCAAGCGAAGCTGGTCCCCAGGAGCAGCAAGAAATAAGGGAGGCTTCGCCAGAACCCATAGATCAGTCTGCCAGTTTCTTCGACCCCAAGAACCAAAAGGCCTTGAAGTTGAGAGAGCAGGTCGCACTTGAGACTTTGGACGAGCTTTTGGATTATATCCTTGAACATGGCGGCAGTGTTGGCATACTGGACGCTACCAACAGCACTCTCGAACGTCGCAAGGCCATTGTTGATCACATTCGCAACCGTGCTGGCCCCGAGCTCGGCGTCTTGTTTCTTGAGAGCAGCTGTCAGGACCCTGTGCTGTTGGAAGCCAACATGCGCCTCAAGCTGTCCGGTCCGGACTATAAGGATCAGGATCCCGCCAAATCTCTTGAAGATTTCAAAAAGCGCGTTGCCTTGTACGAAAAATCCTACAAACCGCTTGGAGATTATGAGGAATCCAACAACATGCCATACGTCCGCATGATTGACGTTGGGCGCAAGATTGTATCACATCAGACCCACGGTTTTCTCTCTTCCCAAGTTGTGTATTACTGCCTGAACTTCAACCTATCGCCGCGTCAGATCTGGATCACGCGGCACGGCGAGAGTAAAGACAACCAAGCCGGTCGAATCGGCGGTGACTCGGAACTCAGCGAAAACGGTCATCGGTACGCAAAGGCGTTAACTCACTTCATGAATCACCAGAGAAAGCAATGGGAGCTGTATCAAAGACAGAAAGACATAATGTCACAAATGCCGCCGCGCCCTGGAGATAGCACCCCTCCAAATCCCTCGTACATCCCGCGAGACCGAGTCCGCAACTTTTGCGTGTGGAGCTCGATGATGCAGCGCACTGTCCAAACGGTCGAACACTTCAACGAAGATGACTACGATGTCAAACAGATGAAGATGTTGGACGAACTCTATGCGGGGAAAATGGAAGGTATGACATACGAGGAGATCCGTCAAAAGTTCCCCGACGAATACGCAGTCCGCAAGAAGAACAAGCTATACTACCGCTACCCCGGCCCTGGTGGCGAGGGGTACCTAGACGTCATCAACAGACTTCGAGCCGTCATCATTGAGATGGAGCGTATGACTGACCATGTTCTTCTGGTTACTCATCGTTCAGTCGCACGCGTTCTCCTCGCTTACTTCCGTGGACTCAAGCGCGACGAAGTGGCCGATTTGGACGTTCCTCTCGGGATGCTCTACATGTTAGAGCCCAAGCCGTATGGAGTGGAATTCAAGGCATATCGTTACAACCCGGAAACCGACTGGTTCGATTACATTCCGGACTTCCAGCTCCAGCAGGCGAGCGCCCACCATTAGAGCTTTTCAGAGAGGTTGTTAGACATAGAGATATAGGCATCTCTATTCTTACGCTTTCTATTTTTCCAACATCTCTGATATCACGACTCACTAATGACTTATCAATTCTCCCTTTCTCTCCTTGTCTTATTCATCAGGCGCTGGATGGCTGTTCAAGTTCTGTCATCATCAGCGTTCTTTTATTTCGTTTCGTGTATTGCTAGATGTTCGCATGGCACTGGCGTCTGGCAGCAATGCTTCTCACTCTTGGATTTGCTTTGTATGTCATTGGGTGTCGTGGTTCACTTTCTTGTGTGCCGTGGGTGGGTTAGTCATAACACTGTCGGTCTAATACACCTTGTCTCTGATAATTTGTTCAAGTGAGGAATTCAGATAGTTCATTATACATGAAGGAATTCAATTTCTATGCAGACTCGGCATCCTTGACCTGCTCAAAGACCTCTAAAAAGGTGGCCGGCTCATCGGCGCCCTCAACAGCATATTGCCCTTGGATCAAGTAATATGGCACTCCAGTCACCAATTGCCTCCTCGCCTTCTTAGCCTCCTCATCAACCTGCTTCCCACCAGCATCTCCATCCAACAAACCCTCCACGTCCTTCCGATCCAACCCAGCGCCAACTCCTGCCTGGACTAATACCTCCCTGTCCGTAATATTCTTTTCCTCCTCAAAATACGCCCGGAACAGCCTTTCCACAACCCTGGTCTGCAACCCACCAATCACTCCATCCTCACCCTTACCGGCCTTCCTCAGCTCCTTCTCCTTCTCCCCAGCCAACCAAATCACCCGGTGCGAATCCCTCGTCCGCCCTGTCTGGCCGCCGTACTTGAATGCGATCCCTTCACCCTCTCCGACGGCTGACAGCCGAGAGAAGATAGCTGTTGTCCGTGAGGCGCCAAACTTGGAGTCGTAGAACTCGCGCTTGTTGATGCCGGGGTATGATGCGGCGGCGGGGTTCAGGTAGAAAGGCGCCCAGGAGAGTGTGAATGTGTCTGCCGGGTGGGCGGACTTGTGCGTCGTGATTGCGCGCGAGAGGCGGCGGAGGCCGACATAGCACCACTAGTATTGCAGTTAGTTGGGGATTGTAGAGGAGTGTTGGGAGTGTACGTACGGGGCAGACGCTATCGGAGATGATCTGGATATTAAAATTGGTCATTTTGGACTTGTTGATATTCATATTTGCGTCTCGAGATGGATTTGATAAATGAAGCGTTTATATACTCTATGGAAACAGCAGGAATGGCGGATTTGTCAGCCGGTACAAGCCAAAGCCGAGAGTCGCCGAGTGGGCTTTGTAGGACCAAATAAACGGTTCCTCCGTTCCATTCTGCGGGAGATTGATAACTTGTCGAGATACATCCCCGCTATGACATCATCCTCTACAAGCTTAACTCTGGGGGTGGACCGACGGGCCGTAGGCAATCTCAGCTTTTTGACTCTTGTTGCGATGTCACCTTGGTTCCTAAATATCATAAGATCATGTATGTTGCTATCAGCTGATGGTCTGTCACGGGGAGCCTTTCCTTGTTTGGGCTCTTGTAGTAAATGTGCCTTTTCTTCTTGTGCCTCGTCGCTACTATCTACATCATCGCTTCTCCCAACCCGTAGACCTTGAATAGCTCTTCCGATGCTCAAGTATCTTCTCCGCTGCCACGACCATCTATGGGCAGCTCTTCATGTCACAATTCTCAATATTCCACCCAATCGACTCTACCTCTTTCCCTTGCTCGCTGGCACGGTTTGGTTCCTGACACTCGCCAGCTTACTTCTAACATGGGTTGCTCGCGGGATGAGACCCTACCCAGGGCACCCACATATCCCGTTCGTCTCCCCTGTCAATCTATCGGCCAAACATACAGTATATTCCGAAGGTGATGGTTAACGTCCAGGATTCAGGTTCATCTCCGACATTGCCTCCTTCGAACTGAAGCCGCTTTTCCTCGTAGGTGCCTCGATAACAGCAATGGGCTTCCTCTTCACTGTAGCAGCCGTCCACGTCATGCGCTATGAGCCCGGGTTCGCCTTGATCCGCGTTCACAAGGACCCGTCTAATCCCCAACCTCATCCACACCTGCACCCTAATGATCCCAGCTCCAACCCGGAAACTCAGGACGAAGAAACCAATACCGAAGATGAAGCAACCCTCAAGACCCTCAAACTGATCTCCCTATTCTCCATCTTCGCCGCGGGACTCGCCAGCACGGCCCTGACTCTACTCGCAGTGATGGATACATTCCGGTATACATTCGCCCACCACATTTTCCTCCGTCTATGCTTTGCTGGACTTGCACTGCAATCTGCGGGGACGGCGATTGTCTACGCGGACGAAGTCCTGCATGTTATCTCATACATCACGCATCTCGGCCGATGGGCCCATGACTCGCGTACGCAGGACGGAAACGGTGGCAACGATTACTGGGGACGAAGTATACGAAGAAGTGTACGGGTGCGGATATTGTGTGTTCACCTCCCTTGTATAACTAATCCATGCCATGCATACCTGTGAATATCCCAGTTTGGCCCACTAATTATTGGCCACGGAACGGCTATTGTATGCAGTGCAACCCTCTCCACAACTCTAATCCTCATAGAGCTCTTCTTGGGTGTCGGCTTCCTCTCTCTCACTGTCGCCGACGAAAATACGGACCTCCGTGCTGCGGGCATCCTGGAGTGGATTATTGCATTTCTAGGGACCGCATATTTGTGGTTGTTTTGCGGGTTTTTTGATAGGTATATTCTACCTTTCCTCCCGCCCCAACTGCATTGGCGTCTTCTTAAAGAACGTGTATGAGTATGAAGTGATTAGCGGATACTGACATGCCCAATCTACAAAAGGATGAGCTTCGACGGCTACGTGCCGAGTATACTCTACCAGTCGGCAGACGATTCGTCGGCGATGCTTACGCCTGGGATGAGTGACACAAGTTCCATGGCTTCTAGTGTTCGGAGCGTGACTAGTGAAAACGGAGATCGAGCTGAAGTTGGAGATGGTGAGGAGAACGCTGATTTGGAACAGACGCCGTTACTTGGAGGGCAGGTACCTTCAGAAAGAAGGTATACTTGAACGAGTTTAATGTGATTGTTTGGTTTTAATATCCATTTGTGCACCATTTTTTTTTGTCTGTAAAGTAGAATCATGGGGGTTGAGTAGGCCATGAACAGAACCTACCATCTACCTACGTAGGTATAAAGCGATAACAAGAAACTAACTGATACAACTAGACAGCAAGCAGAGCGTGAGGTCCACCACATAGGGCGACGAGGCATCGTGGGTAAAATTTGAGTACATCAACGTCAACGCCATAACGCATCATTCAATATCGATACACTCCCGAGTGAAAATGACAACGGGCGGGTAGGAACACGGTGTTTTCATGGCAACCGCAGGCACCTAGCTAGCTACAGAGTCTGCTGCTGCTGGTTGACAAGGTTCCAAACCTGGGGCTTTCCGCCCATGGCCGCGGATGGGTCCACAACGGGGGCGTTGACAGGCTGGTTGCCGTGAAGTTTCTCGAGCGTCGAGGAGTACTACATTGGTTGATGTGTTAGATTCGGACGCAGGCGTGTTGTTTGCGGGGTACATACCTTGAAAGCAAAGTTGAGGACGAGTGCAATGGCTAACCCGATGCACACGACGATCGGGCCGAATGTGTTATCGAGATCGCGGCCACTTCGCTGCCGGATGAGCCTAGCCCGCATCTCGTACATATACCAACCCCATGCGGCGGCGAAGATGGCGAAGAAGGTGTACACGATGGAAAGTGCACGGGCGATGTCGTTGTGCTTACCAGCGGCATTGTACAGACCCAGAGACAGAGAGGACAGGAGGATACTAACGTGCAGCCATTTGATAAATGTCCGCTGGTTGGCAAGCCAGACCTTGGTCTCAACCCGGACGGGTCCTGCATCTTTGATCCACGTCCCCGGCTCCTGTACACCCGGTGGCAGAACGACCGATGGCCGCTTGCCGCGACTGTACCCGGTAAAAGAGGGGAATAGGGCAGCTAAGCGAGATTGCGTAACACCCTGCTCCTCTTCTTCGTGTCGTGTGATCAGTGTCGGCTCTTCCTGGCGCTCGCGGTCACGATCCTGCGATGCAGTTGGACGAGGGCTTTGGAACTGCGATGGCTGTCGAGGCCGTGGTGACGGTTCTAGATCTGTGAATCTTGTGATCGGTGATCCCACAAGAGGTCGCACAGTTGGGCTTGATCTTGCTCCCAGGAAACTCCCAACTGCCATATCCTCCTCTGCGTGTTTGGCTTGGCGTTCTTGCTCCTCGTGAAACGCGGTCTCAGGATCACGCCTAATGTCCTTGTCGAGTTCAGGGAGCCAGAACGGGAAGCTGTTGACATGATCTTCGAACAATTGAGCAACTCCATGGACGAACTTGGAGAAGCGTGGAGCCTCCTTGACTAGGTGAGATACCATGAGGTCCTTCACCCATTCTGAGTTGTGCGCTGCACTTCCTCGAAGTTTAATTTCCAAAAGGCCGTGGGGGAAACGGACTATTTCACCGGTTCTGATGGCGGCAAAGGGGAAGCCCATCCCAGAGTCATCAATGTCGGTACGGTGCCACTCGCTAGGGTCGCGGCAGGGGCGCTGGTCATCCAAAGAGTCTTCTCTGATCAATGCCAGGTTGGTGTCAAGAGAGATACGGATCCGATCATCGCCAGGGATCTGGAAGGCTGTGCGGGTATAGTTTGCCCGGAGCATAGGCTGCAGGTTGTGCTCCTTGATGAAGGTCTGTAGCTCTTCCACGTCCTGTTTCAAAGACTCGGCGTGTGCCGTCTCTCCGTTTCCCATATCTTCCATCCTATGGACCTGCTTCTCTAATCTATACTCTCCATCCAGAAACTCTTTGATATGCTTCTGCTTTAACTGAACCTTCACCTCCTTGCTGCGGTCATCGCTGGTCACAATTTTCTTCTCCAAATAGATTGGCGGCTTGTCATTTAGGTTGCCAGTCCATCGTAGACGAAGCGACCCAGCTTCTTGACTCCGAGCGACTTTCTGTGTGTAGAGGTCGAACTGCGGGTTGTCAAAATACAGCGATGTGATTGTTGGATCGTCCGCATGACTCTCCAGCTCCTTTGAAGACTTGGGGTTATAGATGAGAACTGGCAACTTCCGAAGAATGAGCGTTTTGACCTCCAACAGATTGTCGGCATGAATCCAGAACTTGAACGAGGAATAATGGTCTTTTCCAAAACCAGGCTCCGGCTCGACTGTGCTTGTGCTTAGAATCTCACGGACGAAAGAATACATGACCGATAGCCGGCGGACAAGAGGCGAGTAGTCTTCGGAGTTGAATGGTAGCTGAGAGAGGCGGACTTGGAGCAAAGGCTTCACACGGTATCGAGCGCCTCGTTTGCGATCATGCTTCTTTGCTGCTTTCAGAAAACCCGTAAAGTTGATGCGGCTATACTTTTCCAGCTCGCTAACTTCCTTGGTGATATCGTCCAGCTCAGTCAGTACCTCAGAAGCGATCTTAACCTTCTCCGACTCATCGACGACCGCCGCATCTTCCTCCTCTTCGATGCGAGCCACAGGCCGAAGTTTGTCTTCACAAGCCGCAGTCCGATCCCTCAATTGCTGTGAGGTCTGAACCTGGAACGCATTGACCTTGTCCAACTGCACGTTGAGCAGTTCCTGAACAAATGCTTCCTCGTCCTGTTCGGTCCATGAGCTATCCGTATCGCTATCATCGCCAATTACATCATGCTCTCTCAGCAACCCCTTCAATTTATTGTAATCAATATAGCTCTTGCTCCATGGCGGGTAGATGGAGTTCTTCAGAGTCTTGCCGAAACGCATCACAGCACAATTGGTTCGATTATCGCCGCTTGGAGAGAGTGTGGGTCTGCGATAACAGCTCAAGACTCGAGGTGAAGGAACGGTTTAAAGGGTCAGCAGAAAGAGAGTGAGAAGATTTTCGGGACAAAATCAACTCTCCGAAAGCCAATTCCTCGGATCGCTTGAATTTATATTCCACTGGAGGGGCGGTGATGCAGGTAGATAAAGCTTTTCCGCCCTAGTCTCGCAGCGGGTTCTGGCTTGAGGCGCTCGACGCTTTCTATCGCAGCATTGGAGCACGTGCTCCAGAAACAGCTCCCTCCAGACCTCCGCCTCAACCAATCGGCGACTGGGTGGCGACTCCCGCGCCAAGTGGAGCTGCTCCCATGCCGCGCGATACATAATAATACAGGGACGTAACTTTCAATAATGTTCTCTGCCTCGGATTTGCTTTCTCCGCACATCTACTCGGCAGATGTCTGATAAGTAATGCCCAGTGTCTTCTGCGTCTATAGACTGTGATGCAACTTCTCTCTGACCTATATAGGCCAATTACTTTCTACAGATGACTCCAAGTACCCGCCCAGCGCTAGAGCTGGTTTCACTTTCACCGTCTCTCCATAACGTCCTGCTCGACCTCCACCAAAACTCCTATCCCCAGGTTCCCAATCCACCTCAATGCAAGAAGCGGGCCTCAGTCGCCTTGGTCGTTCGAGTACGGCCAAACTTTCACCACCCACCTGATCTGTCTTCACCTTTCCAGAACGACACCACTGCTTCCGTTCAGCGGCGGCTAGATACTTTCTTTTCTCAGCCGTGGGTACAGAACGGAGATCCCGAGGTCCTATTCATCAAGAGAGCTTCGCGCGTGGGAGACCGCTGGACCGGCCATGTTGCCTTGCCAGGAGGAAAACGAGACCCAGAGGATGCTGACGACCGAGCGGCTGCGATTCGAGAGGCCTCGGAAGAGGTTGGCCTCGACTTGACAACGAATAATTGTATATACGTGGGGAATTTACCGGAAAGAGTGGTGACTTCCAGCTGGGGCAGCGTGCCGTATGTTCTTCTTCCACCAAGGTTTGGGGTTTATGCTAACAAAGCATACCAAGGCTGATGGTTCTGTGCCCTTATGTTTTCCTCTTAACCGATTGCGATACCCCGACCCTTACGCTACAGCCCACTGAGGTGGCATCAACACACTGGGTTTCTCTGGATGTCCTCCTCTCTCCCTCTTCGCGGACAGTGGAACATGTGGACATGACACAGCGGCTTGCAAGCACCGGCGGACTCATGGCACGTCTTGCAAGCCGTTTTCTGATGGGCTGTATGCAATTCTCTGCGATTCAGCTCAATCCTACTGAGACTCTGCAATGCAGTATAAACCTTAAGCAGAGTATTCCAAGCGTTGAATCGACAACATGGCTACAGAGATGTAGATCATGGGTCTGCGGAAACCAGCGGGCTTCGAATCAGAGTCCTCCACTTCTTCTCTGGGGCTTAACACTCGGTATACTCGCAGATTTTTTGGATATGCTCCCGCCACACACAGCTGTCCAGCTCTGGAACTACCCCAATTTCACCTCGCCGGATCTGCGCTTGATCGTGAACCTTCTTACTTATCAAGTACGAAAACGCAATATGCATCAAGTCAAATTCGGCGCCCGGCCTCGGCCGAACAGCACAGCCATTGACGGCGAAACTGCTGCCCTGCCAGTCGTGGAAGAGAAAGATGACCGTAACCAAGTCGGCATTGGAGGTCTTGGGGTAGGAAGATACTATGGGCCGTCAGATAGTCCTAATGGCAGTACCTACGCCGTGGGCATTATGCTTCGGGGATACTACCAGAAAATCCGACTTGCGCTGTATATCTTCGTTGCATGGAGAGCGGCCTTGGGTTCTTTAGCAGCTTTCTGTGCATGGACGTACATCCGCCGAAGGCGACTAGCCGCATAAGAACTAGGTATCTCGATCTAATTGTAATTTACTATATAGTCTACAAATTACTCTAATTCAATCTTTAGTTTTATTGTAAGAGTCAAAAATCAATTATGAAAGCTGCTTGTAGATAGTAGTCATTGTTGCGTCATGTTTTCAATACGGTAATGAAAATACGGTTTGTCGGCGAGATGCCGACTGGTACTAAGCGCATTATGTAACTCCACTGCGGTTTCAAGTTAACAACTGAAGCATTGCTGGTGTGGACATTGACAATCGCAATAACAATCACCCCTCAGCTTGGTGAACTTCCTGCCATACACAGGACAATGGCAGCTACTCAGAAGCTCTATCCTCGCGCGACGGTCAAGAGCATAGTCAAAGCCCAAGCGAACCGCAGCTTGAGCAAGAACGCTGACATCCTGGTAAACAAACATTGATCTCGATTGACATTAGATTTAACGCCCCCGCTAACATATAGATTACGATCTTTAGATCTTTCTTGATTACATGCTCTTCATGCAGGAGTGAGTAAATTCTCTACCTCGAACCCTCGTCTACGAATATCCCCCTGTTTTGCACATACGCAGCGCGTGCCCCACCACAGCCGAACAGCTCTAACAGACCTAGGTTGATGCGGGAAGCCTCGATTCAATCGCGCAAGGCAGGTGAAAAGCACATTAGTCCGAATTCTGTTCGCAAGGTCACTGAGGTAAGAAGGACACCGTAACCTGTCAATGCGTCAGTGGCTAACCAGGATGTGTCGCCCACGAAGAAAACGCTACGGAAATTCAAAGGATGAATGATTGGCAGCCTGAGTTCTTGCGCGATTTACGAAGCTTGCTACTTATCCAGGGCGCGTCCTGTCATGGTTGGGACATCAGGGGCAAGCGTTGAACATGCATGGCTTTAGGCTTCTAGCCCAGCTTTCGTCCTTAGGTACAGAGTACTGAAGGCGAATCGGAGAGTGTATGGCGTCCATAGGAGTTTACGATACCCAATTGGATTTCTTGTTTCTGTTATTCGGGGTACAGATCCCGGTAGCTTGAGCTGGGCAGCTTCTGCTTATAGGCTTGTATAACTCGTACGGTTGGCCTGAGATTGATAAGAAGCAGTTATTGAGTATCTCAAATCTGAGAGTGTATATGTCGGACAGAGTACAATTCGTGAGCTAGGCAGACTGGCGCTAGTGTTGGGCTGATCAGATCGCCTGCAGCACGCGACAAGGGTCAAAGGCGGCGCGCTGAGGTTCCCAAGTTGGCGACCCGCCTTTCATCGTTCTTCTGCCCTCCACTCGATTCTACACGTCAGTTCCTCCTCTCTTCCCCTTCCTTTGTTCTGTTCGATCGTTGTATCCCATAGCCAGCCGTCTGGGCTTTACCTTGCCTTCTTTCATCTTGATTAATCTGTCTCTTGCTAATCGTTCTCGTCTCCTACATTCGACCTTGGACGATTCATCTCCTACCTACATCATGGCTTCCGACACCGCTGCACAGTCGCCCTCCCCTTCAGAAGCAAAGCTCAACAGTGTTTCTGGTTCAACCGTCTCTACAGAGCTTTTGGAATTTACTCACTACAAAGACCTCCAAAAGTAAGACTGTCTACCTGCTAAGCGCGCCGCGCTTAACACAATGCTAATCTATGTCTAGGAACTTGCGCAACAATACGAAGCGGAGGGTAAGTCGCACTTAGCTAGCTTTCTTTCATGGATCGCCATCTCACGTTGTTCAATTTAGAATGCGACCGCCAAAGTTGATGCTATCATCGCCGAAAACCCCGATAAGTCCCTCGATGAGCTTGTTGCGGAGGGCAAAATCAATGCCGACCAGAAGGCGCAGGCCCTGAAGAAGCCAGCTCTCCAGGCGGCCATTACACAGGCGGAAGAGCAAATTTCTCACTACAAAGAGCTTGCTACAGTCTACGAGCAGCGCCTCGCCAGCCAAAGGGCGGAATTGGAGGAGGCACACAAACAGGAGGTGGAGTCCCTGAAGGAGAAGGCTACCGCTGCCGCCGCTGCTGTCGAGGTTCCCGAGCCACAGAAGGAGGATTTCGACCAGCAGTTGTTGAGCTTGAGCAAGTTCCTTTTTACCGCTGCAAACCTGCGACGCGCTGGAGACGCCGCCTCTCCCGAGAGCCGTGCCTTCGAGGGCGTCTTGTTTCAGGTGTACGCCGGCAATTTGGATGCGGTTGCTTCGATGAAGAAGCTCATTGACGGCGTTGATGAGAATATCTCCAGCGTTGAAGGGGAGACGCTCGACGTCAATTGTAAGGCCGTTCCCTGGCATTTCGCATTACCATTTAAAACTAACCTTTCGCAGACGCCAAAGTCAAGCAGCTCTCACAAACTCCAGCTGAGGAATCGATCCCTGAAGCTGCCCCAGCATCAGATCCTACCCTCGCGAACGCCGCCTCTACTGAGCTCGACGAACCCCCGGCTTATGTCGCCGCAGCTACCGACACCGCAGTCCCCGCGGCCGAAGCTGAGACTATCCCTCCTCCTCCGCAAACGCTTGTGTCTGATGCCGCGAATGCTGTCGCAGAGGCCGCTTGGGAACCCCACACTGATCCTCTTGCATCCTCAACAAACACCGAGGGCTTCGTCGAAGTGCCCCGAGACCCTGCCGAGACCGATACAGGTCTTCAGGCGACCATTGGCAATGTCGATGCCGACGTGGTGACTGACGCAAGCGCCGAGCCTGCCAAGGCCACCGGGGATGACTTCAAGCAAGTCGTTCACCATCAGAGGCAAGGTAGCTTCCGTCGCGGCCGCGGCCGTGGTCGTGGTGATGGATCCCGTGGACGCGGACGGGGCGATGGCCGTGGTCGTGGTCGAGGCCGTGGTGGACGTGGACGTGGAGGACCCAATGCCGCTCCGCCAGCCACTCCGGCCACTCAATAACTGCAGCCGGCGCCCATATCTCAGTTGGGGGTATGAGCGGCGGAGTTCTCGTTTCTTTCGCAATGTTGTCTGTCGTCCGATCTCACGACCTCCCTTCTCCGCCTCGTCGATGTCCAATTTACTTTTTCTAATAATCTGTTTACGGGTAACGGTGGTGTTATGGTTTACGAAAGCTATGAATTCTCGAAATGATTACAGCAAGACTTTGCAGGGAGCGGCTGCGCCAGTCTTTAACCAGCATCAGACCTCCACGCAATCTCCGTTTTCGGATGGCTACTGCACAAAAAGTTTCTGTTGCTACATGTGGTGTTTCAGTTATTGAGCGTGCATATGTTGCTTTTCGATCTTTCCATTTCTATTTCTTTCTTCTGGCGGGCGGCCCCCCAGATGGGTGGTGCAGCACGTCAATCCTCTTTTCAATACCCAGACTTCGCTTCAACCTGTAATTTAGTTTGACCATTTTGTCGACATATAAAGCTTGGGGAAGCGGATTGGGCAGTTGGCATGGCGGACAAGGAGGCTGTCGACTGAGCTCGATAGACACGACTACCAGGAAACTAGGATTGCGTCACGGTTGAGTTTAACATTCTGGTCATGTAGTTGTGCCAACTGTAAATCTCCATATCAGTTCCTACAACCCAGATGAACATATCGCGCCCTATTAGATACCATTCATACCCCATCATTCCCTGGTCAAAGAGTTGTAGCGGTAACTGGTTCCAAACACACGGCTTATCGAGAGGCGAGTGTCAGAGCTAAATAAGGAGGGACAAGACTAATACAAGACCATAAGCATGTATACCTATACCATGTTCCTCTTTGGCGGGATGCGTATTCTCTAGCTAGACAAGATCATCGAGTGCCTTGCAATATGCACAAATAGAGGTCTTACTCCATAGTACTACGCATACGCTTAATAGTTGCTCGAGTCGGACCCCACTCCTAGAAATAGATGGTCAGCGAACAGTGTTTCATCTATATGTAGCTGAGGCTGATAAAGCCGATGTTCTTCACTATAGGAAGATATTGCCGGCCCCTATGGTGTATATTATAGGCCAGTGATGGATGAGAACAGTTCGTTATTGCTAGAAAGCTGCCAGGTGTCCAAAGGCTGGTTTATAACGTAATTCCCGGCCATTC
>JOMC01000182.1:0-73370 GCA_000812125.1 Aspergillus ustus
CATGTATTAGAAAATCTTAATTCGTTGTGGTTGTTGAATTATCGATATTTGGAGTTGGTGGGTGAACTATATATTTTAGGGTGTGCACAGACTTTTGACCTATAAGTGTAGAATCTGCCGAGTGCGCCATATCTAGACCCCCTCTTACGAGTCTGGCGCAACGCCTAGGCGAGTATACCATCTGTTGTGAAAAACTACGCATCCTCAACTGTGCACAGACTACCAACAGCCAGCGAACTCGATATATGTCTCTTTGCCTTCCACAATGTCGGCGAGCCAGGAGCATGGCACGCCAAATATCTTCAACGCCCCTCTAGGCAACCAGTACAACAACACAGGGAGCGGCTATCAGTTCGCGGGTTCAGTTTTTCATGGACCAGTGAATTTCTGCTGCAATGATTTTCGGCAGCGACAGAACAGAGTCCTGAGGCGCCTGGATGTCGTGCCATATCGCAAACGCACACTCGACGAGCGCAACAGCCAAACGCTGGATAACCTCTATGTAATTACAGGGCATCCGGTTTATAAAGCCTGGAAAGCCAGCGAGGGGTCGCGAGTTCTTTGGATTGAAAGCTCTAGACACATGAAGTCTGGTATAATTACGAGCTATCTTGCGGACTCACTTCGCGAAGAAAGCCCCTACCGAGCGACTGGACATTTCTCCTTCGGAGACACATATAAGCGGGGTAGGGACAACAGGACAAATGCAATCACCACAGCACTGTGCTGTATTATTCGCCAAATCTTTCTCGAGGATCGTGACCTGCTTAATGAAGATATTGTTGAAAGATTCGAAACTAGCCAATGGGTCACCGAGGATTTCCCCGAGCTCTGGGATATTCTCCTCGGCGCTGCTAGGAGGAAACATGATGGAGAAATAGTTTGCATTCTAAACGCAGTGGATAAATGCTATGAGGAAGGGTGGGAGTCTCTTGCAAGAGCGTTACACACGCTCTCTGTCACCCTGGATATATGCACCTTCAAACTGAAATTCCTTATTACTGGTCGACCGATGGGGGGTGTTCACACGGAGCGGCAGTTGCTGATAATCCAGAGACTCCTTGCCATCAAACTTAGTGGCGGACGCGATGTTGATCTGGCTGAGTGTCGCGTTGAGGAGAAGCCTACAGCACCCATGGCCACTGGAGCTGGTAGGCGCACTTCTCGGCCTTATAGAGGTTTACGAAGGTGGAATCGAAGGCTCTAGCTCACGTTCCAGGGCGGTTTCCGAAAGTTAGTTCTCACCCGATTTACCACCCATGGATGCGCGCATACAGCGACTCATGGCTCTGATGGGGCCCTGGATTGTCGATAAGGGTCGGACTGGAGAAAGTTCCCCTGGCCCGCGACGGCTTCTAGTCAGCGGTGGCTAGTGGAGTAGCCTGCAGGGCTATCTACAGAGGGTTCGTGCTATTGAGCCGGGTAGAGACCCGGATACGTGACCTCTCTCGCGCTTATCATTTCCCCCCTTGAGACTAGATAGATTCTGAGGCGTTAGAGACGCTGTTTGGAGCGGTGCAATTTCAGCATCAGGCTGTACTCGCACCCAAGGCACATGAATGGATCTTGGACATTAGTCGACCAGCTTGAACGAATTCGGGGGCTGGGAGCCTGGCACAGGATAATGTCGGCTCTATGCGCAAGGAGTGCTTGGGATCGCGACACAGCTGAGCTCACTAGCAGGGGTCTTGCAGGCTAAGTGGACGCACGCGCGCGAGCAGCGGCTGACAAGAAATCGTCGATGAGACCAGAAGAGGAAGGGCTTGACGATAGTGACCAGGTCACATGTCTGTCCTGCCGACTCCGTTCATTCTCGTTCAAAGACAGTCCAGCGGCTTCAACTGCAGCCTTGTTTGTCTCTCTATCATCAACGACAGACCCCGGGCTCAAAACAGGACCTGAAGCGCACAACCCCTTCAATCTGACCCCAGCGCCAACTCCCGACGACGCCATGGCCCCCAATTCCAAATACATGCAGGAACGCCCCGCAACAGGTAAATTGCCCGACCAATGACCGGACCCGTTCCTATCCGAGGGTAGTTATTCTGAGTCCAGCTATGACATTGTCCTCGTGCACAGCGCTCCGACAGTTCGGTTGCGCCGCCCCAGGCACACTCCTGGCCCCAGCCTCCTCCCCTACGGATTAAAATTAGTTCTGTCGGATCCATGCAGCTGGGTCGGTCCGTCGGGAGCCTAGCCTGTTTTTGCTGTTCCCCGAGCCAATCAGGGCGATACGATGTTGCGAACTGACTCGCCCCCGACATCTGGGGTAGGGATGAGAATCCTGCGCGTGTCGCGGGTTGAGACTTGAGAGCCTGGTTGCCATGATGCATCGGCTGTGCCGCAGCCGGCACGGGGTCGAGGCGCAGCGCGCTCTCCCAGTGTTGTGTGGTGTCCCTGGGCTGGTTCCGTGCTGCAGATGCAGGGTTGAATGTCAGTGGCTATTATATGGCCAGATTACCCAAGTTGTCGTTCGCAAATGACAGATTCCCAGCACAGTGAGCGAATTACTAGGTAAGCTCGGTAAGTAGGTAAGTACAATGACGGGGCTGAGGTTCGTCGAATTGCGCGTTACTGCCAGTGTGCAACCTTGTTCAAACGACCACAGGACATGCGGCTCGCTCTCATCGCCAGAAGGCCGCCGCTGCAATACGACGATTCCGCAACGCGTCGCCCAGCTACAGGAGCTTCACGACAGGCTTCGCAGCGACGATCACTTCGACTCCACCGATCGAGCTTCCATTCTCCAGAGGATAGCTGGAATATGTCTCTGCGAACTTCACAATACAAACGAGAACCTAGCTGCGGCCGCCGAGCAGTGGGAGAACGAAATCGCGTCTGAAACCCGCCCAACACTACCGCGGACCCCGAAGCTGAAGACGAAAAAGAACCGAGACCACGAGCAGATCGAATTCAAGTGCAGTCCGGGAGCAAAGAAGAGATCCGAAGACCTGAAGAAAGTTGATGCGAGAGTCAGGCACGTTCTGGCTGACAGCATTGAAGTTGAGGATGAAAAGGCAACCTACCTGTACATCTTCAGCTACGAGGGCGCACCGGGTCTGTACAAGGTTGGTGTGACGAACGATCCTGATCGAAGAACAGAGGAGCATGAGAAGTGCTATCCCGGGCATACGAAGGATTACTCTGCCCGATGTCCCAATGCGAGGCTCTTTGAACGAGTTGTCCACGCGGAGCTCGCTCAATACCAGCGATATCATACCTGTACCAGGTGCAAGACTAAACCTACGCAGCATGTGGAGTGGTTTGAAGCCCCCCTGGATCTCATCGAAGAAGTTGTCGCAGCTTGGTCTCTGTATGCACGCCGGCTTTATCGAAACGGTCTCTCCCTTGACGCAAAACATCAGCGACTTCCGCTGCGTGGCTTCTCGGACCGGCCTGATAGGTGGCGCAGATGGGCACTAGGCGAGGCTCAACGATGGATGGATGAAAGCCCAAACCCTGCGCCTAGCCTTCCGAAGATATCATCACCCGCAAAGCAATGGGAAGAGGCCAAGGCTGAGGATGTTACGAGTGATGTTGAGTCCGAACGCGACTCCACGTTCTCAAGTCCCGCGAGCTCGGTGGATACCCCAGGCACAACTCCAGGAATTACTACTCATAGTACAACAACAACCCCTGGAGCCTGGCCTGACACAATTGGCGACGATTACGCCCCTTCGTCGCCGACACCGGCTGAGAGGCATGCCAAAGCCAAGCCAGCGAAACGAGTTGACGAAGTCGAGACCGACGGCGAGATTGACTCCGTGCTTGCGACCACAAAATCGGTTGCACGAGCTCTGGACTTTCGGCCTCGGCCTCAGCAGGAAGTAGCTTCCTTGTCACGCGAAGAGTCACATTCCGATAGTGCAACAAAGACCCCCCACGAGTCTTCTGCAGCAGACAACAGCGCGGCGCCCTCATACGCACACCCGAATTCCGGCGCTCCCCAAACAGCGCAGGGTTGTTTGAATGAATCGAATGACAGAGCAGTACGATATGCTCTTTTAGAACCCCCCACCGACATTCCCAAAGGAGGGAGCATATTCCTCTCACGTCTCCATCCGGACCACGGCGCTTACAAGATATTCTTACGGGGAAAAAACACCACTCAAAAGGGCAAAGAGTGCTATACCAAGATAGATCCGCACTGCAAGATACAATGCACGAGCACCGTGAGAGTCCAGAATCTTGTGCTGGCAGAATTCGAAGGCCGGACGTCGCCCATTTATTGCCGGGCTTGCAACAGCAATCATATAAACTGCATTGATTCCTCGGGTGAGGTCATCGAGGCTAGTATCCGCGCTTGGACGGAGTTCGTGAGGGAGGGCTTTGATGATGGGACAAATATTTCTGTCGAGGGTCTTTCTCAAGAGGCAGATAGATGGACGAAGTGGGCACAGGGGATCGTCGCAAAGGCCCGGGGGAAGGAGGAACTGGTGGAGAGCCGGGATACAAGACGATCTGGAGATCAACAACACTCTAAAGAGGCCGGAACATCAGCCGAGGAGCCTCGACATATTTCGCGCAGCGGAACGGGTGCTTCCCGCAGAAGCACTTCCAAGAGCGACGGGGGGCGCGGCACACAGGTTGTAAGAGGGATAATCCGACGAGCCTCCACGTTCAAAGGGTCGGATGGTGACTCGAAGTCATGGTTTGGAAGACTCCTTGGGAAGTAGCCAAAATAAGACTCCTGTTATATATTCTTCGCTGCAGATGTTTAAATGCCATAGGGCAAGAAGTTTTGTGTTCTTGTTATGGTAAGAGGGTCTTTTTCAAGCAGTATCTTATTTAGCAAGAGCCTATATATAGATTAAACCAGCTTAACAGATGATTCAGGATCTCTATAGAGAGCCCTATTCAATCCCACCGTTTTAATATAGATACTCATGTTAAGATTAGTGTATCAGTATAGGTCTCTAGGACTCCGGCAGCTATCACATTTTGCATGGTAGCATGTATTACACAGTCCATCGGTTAAATCAGGATTGACCTGACGCCTACAATGGCAGCAATACCACCAAATAGTCAGGTCCGAATAAACGCCATGATACCTGCGGCGTTCCTGTTGTGCTGCTAGTTGTTCCAAACCTTGTGCTTGTGCATCGTCTACTTTTGGGCGTTCATAAATTCCGGACTGACTCAGATCCGATGAGGTTGTGACATAATTCGTGTCACTGACATTGCTTGCCTTTGGCGAACGGTGCTCGGGATTCCTCGTGTCATATTCAAGTATATCACGCTGATAGGGGGGTCTATGGTAGTCATGCCGCTCTAGGTCCGTAAGTCGTTCATGTTCAAGCACCTCAAGGCGCTCAAAGGGCGGGAATATTTCGGCCAACAATACACCACTCCGACCAGCTGCGTCTGCGACTGTTGATCCAATTTCCTCCCCATCCGGGTCTGTGCCAGCTAGGACACCAGACTCTGCAATGTGTGTCTCCGAAACGGCGACATCGTCCTCGCCGTCAGTATCTGGTGTATCGGTCGATTCATGCGTCGACGCAGGCTCCGGGTCGCTATCCTCTGGTACGTCCGTCCGAGGCAAACAAAACAAAGCCAGCTCCTCCAGATGACGTGCAACATGTCTTTGGAACGACGCTACAGTCGCCTGGCACAGTGGACAATTCTTTTCTTTCCCGGCAGTAGTCAGTGAATGGACCTCGCACATGTGTTGATACCACTGATGGCGACTCTCATACAGCTTGGTCGGGGTGGTGCAATCCTTGGCCAGACAGACATAAGGCATGAGGTCGCGAAAGACATGTCGTGACCAGTCTTTTCGATGCTTGATGGTGATGATATGAAAGCAATAAGGACACTCAAACTTGGCATTATCTTTCGACTCTCTTGGTGGATTTGGGATTGAAATGCCATCCTGCGTTGTCATTAAGCTGGTGGCATAGGATGTCTGGGATAAGCCCGAGTCTGAGGCAGTTTCGAGAAAATTCAGCTGATCGATACCCGGCGCAAGCTCCGTCGCAACTGTTTCGGACAGCTTCGCCGAGTCACTTTCTATGCTATCAAGGAGTCCTTCCCCCAACTTTTGTCTGTGCCGCTCTCGATACTTTAAGATCGCCATCTGCCGCGCCATCGCGGCGCCTAGTCTCGCAGACAAATCGCTTGCCAGCTCAGGGTACTTCTCCAACACGTGCCCTCGTAGGAATGGCTCAAAGTGAGATCCATCCTTAATTTTCATGTTCAAGAGACGGTCGTAGTCAGCAGGCTTGCGGATGGCCATCGAGATCTGGAATAGGAGATCGACAACCTCGACCAGACTCTGATATATCTGCTGCAACTCGGTCGTATCTTCTGTTTCGTCGTCGTCATCAAGCTCAACTTCAACCTCAAGATAGCTTCCGTGGTCCTCGTCATGTGCAATCTGGCTCGCATCCTTCACCAGCAGTAATATTCGATTTAATAATTTGATCGTTTCGCCTTTCAAGTGCGACGAATCGCGGAGGCGATAGTCCAGAGATGACTTGCCGACTTGATGGGCACCGATATTTCCTGACCAGACCCGGAGGCGTCCCAGCTCGTCGAGCCACTGTTGGTGTGATACTTCATCCTCATGTTGGGCTAGAGGCTCAGAAGTCGTGAGTACAGTAAGCTCATTCAAGCATTGATTCAAGACCTCCGAAATGCTGGTCATGGCTTTTTATTTCGATTCTTGTACAATTCAGTGGCGATCAAAGTGAGGTGCGAGGCTGAGACGTGCAGGTGGCCGCTGATGGCGGGGTAGTAGAAATAGAAACTCCCCCGCCTGCAGCACAAGTTGCCTCCTCCGAATTCACCTCTCTCGATCCTGCCATCTCCGACAGCCTCTCATCGCGCCTGCCATGTCGGGAGTGGAGGTCGCCGGTCTCGTGTTAGCCATCTTACCCCTCGTCGTAAACCAGCTCGATAATTACGCTCGCGGCCTGGAAACGCTCCGGGGCCTGCGTGGCTACAAGCGAGAGCTGGAGAGATACTCAACCAGGCTAAGCGCCCAATACACAATCTTCCTCAACACACTCCAGAACCTTCTCGAGGATGTCGTCGACGACCATGATGAGCGATCCAACTTGATCGGCGATCCGGAAGGTCCGACATGGAAGGAGCCGCACTTCCAGAAAGCGCTTACGGACAAACTTGGTCGTAGCCATCAGGCCTTTACCGGAACAATGGGTGTTCTCTGTGACCTTTTGAAAGATTTATCGGACAGACTCGGTCGACAGACGACAGATTACGCCAAGGTAGGCCTCCCTGTCCTCTTACAAATTTCTCTAGGCGCTAATTGGAGTTCCATGGCAGGCCGCATCACTCGCTTCTCTTGGAGTCCTCAAATTCCGCAGGATCCTTTCGAAAGCCGTGTACGAGGACATATTGAGCAATATAGAAAAGGCGAACGAGATACTCAAAACCTTAATAGAGCAGTCACATCAACTCGACCCGTTGCGGCGCACAAGACCACATTTCAGGAACGGCTTGAAGCAGCATCTTGCCGGTCGGCGACATGCGCGGGCCCTCTACGAGATCTTGGTCCAGGGGCAGGGATGGAACTGTCCTTGTAAGAATGACCATACTGTTTGCTTCCGACTAGACGCCAATACTGTCCGTCCGTCGGATCAATCACGCAAGACACGCTTCCTAACGATGCTCTCGACGGCTAACAAACGTCCGCAGTCAGATCCTCAGTGCCAGTGGCACGAGATTGAGCTCCAAGCCGAGCTGGTGGAGGAATAATTGCCAATTAACAACACGAGAGTAACGAGTCTATCTGCGGTCGCTCAGGGAAAACGCGGAGTCCACTTCGCCTCCCCTGGCTCCACCACATTATGCGCGCAAAGTGTGCAGAGTGCATCAAGTAGCGCGGCGGCTGTTGGAAATTTATGTTCCACTCTGGCTAGCTTCAAAGTCTCAAATCCGAGCCTCAGCGACGTGCCCATTGGGTACATGTTGAATCAGACCAGTGACGCGCGATATCACATGCGCCTGATACGCAGCGTTGCGCAAGATTTCAATTTGTACTCTTTGTCGGAAGCTCTCAGTGCCAGGTACTCTCCAGGAGACCCACCGCGTATTAACGGCGCAAATACACCTAGCCGACGTGATCGCCTATATCTCGCGACAGTCCTTGCCTGCAGTATTCTACAGCTGCACGGGACATGGCACAAGCAAGGATGGGGAATTGAAGATATCCACTTCGCACAACATACTCAGCACGGCTCTACATCGTTCGACCAGCCATATTTGATTTGGTCAGTCAGTGAAAGAACGTCCTATCAAAGCGACCCACGTCAGGGAACTACCGCATCCAGAATGAGATCCTCTTTCCACTAGCAATCGCGTTGATTGAGTTGTCGCTTGGTAAGACACTGTCTGTCATGTCGAAAGGGGAGGATGAAACTCCGGATCCGTTTCAATGCCGATTAAATACTGCAAGTCGCCTATTGAACAGTGTATACTGCAAAAGCGGATCGAGCTATAGGGATGTCGTTAAGAATTGTCTATATTGGCCTCGCAACAAGGGGGAGTGCTTTGGGGACTCTCAGTTCGATGAATCTGTGTTTGATTTTGTTGTTACTCCCTTACTCAAGGATCTAGCTTACTTTGAAGGCACTGGGCAAATGCGATGATGGCCCAGTTGGCGATTCTGTGCCGTAGTGGCTGCTACAACCTTCATTGACCTAGCAGCCTGAGCATTTATCCTTGTAGACAGATGGAGTTTCTGTAACTCGACTGCTGATGTGTTGGTGTTATTTGCCACCTTTTGCTCTCTCCTTTGTTCGTTGTTTCCGGCAGGCCATCGTGGAGGAGTTCGATCCTTCCTCGTTTGTGTATTCCACGTTGAAGACTCTTCAAGGATGGCACACTCTGAATTCCACCAACATACGCGGGTCTATCTGCTAGCCATGAGCTCGCAACCGAAACCGAAACCGATGATTATTACAAGATGTCCGAAGCTCATCGTAATCCAGCAAACCAAAGCGTTGTCAGACCACAGGGTTTACTAACACCAGCAGCATAACTATTCAACCTTCCATCGCCCCCCAACTGCTCCATTCAGACTCCAGCCATCTCCAGGCAAAGGCTGGGGCGCATTTGCTACGCGACACATCTCCAACCAATCTGATATCCTGACTGAGAATCCACTCTACACCATACCGAAGCCACGTGAGCAAATCACCGAAGACGATCTTTATCGCGCATTCCACCAGCTCTCCGTAGCTGAGCAACACCAATTCCTCTCTCTCCGCAACAATGCCTCGACCCCGTCCACAAGCATGACCGCTGCATTCAATGGAAACTGCTTCGCGTGCGCGAATGGTTTAGGACCCGCCCTGATAGGTCTGTTCATTCTGCATTCTCGCTTCAATCACTCGTGTCTGCCAAACGCCAAGATCCCCTTGACCGACCTGACGGAGGGGTTAACTATCGTTGCGAACAGAGATATTGCATTTGGGGAGGAGATAACGTTTTGCTACGAGCCGAATTTTGAAGGTCGGACCCGCCACGAGCGCCATGCGATTCTGGGCTTCGAGTGCAACTGTAGAGCCTGTGAGTTGGGTACAGCGTTCGACACGGCAAGTGAAATTCGCCGAGTTCTGATTCGCGGATTGCAATATCTCACTCGGGGCGTGGACCTAGATGGGAAGACGCACAGTGACCATTGCCCGACCATCATGGACCGGGATTCAAAGACGGCAGCTGAGGAGAGGCGTATATCTCTCTTGTCAAGGCTCATCTACGAGCTTCTGACCGTAGTTCTGGTGGAAGAAGAGGGGTTGCTAGAAGAAGGAATGCTTTCTAAGACTTACAATGATGCTCAGATTTCTCTCTGGCTCTTTTCGCCTGAAAAGCAACGATAGAATCTCCAGGTTTGCTTTCATTCAAAAGACTTGGGTGCAGAAGTTCTGTGTGGTTATGCGGCTATGGGAGCGTACTGACCCGGGCGACCGTGAGGCTAGGGATGCGTTCAGGGCTAGAGGGGGGACGATTGGAGAACGATGCGGGTGGCAGTTCGCTGGTTGCTTGAGAAGAGGCTGCTGGAGTAGGGACAACCCAGAGAGCTAGATACCAGCTGCTCATAGGTAGGTAGGGTGTTCCAACAACGGATACCAAAACTTAGTATGTATCAGATGCTCATGAACCGTAATATTGTTAATATTGTATCTATCCTTTTCTCACAAGGCCTTCCAATGCGCAAACTCTATGTTTGTACAATTATATTGCATATCGTTGGCCTCGCCTCTAATCTATTACCCCTTCTCTTCAGGCTTCCGTTCGTCCATCTCATCCTCGTTCTTGATTTGGGCGACCTCCACCTCATTCGTGTTCGTGATCCCCTGATCGTTCCTACTATTCTCGATCCCATCTTCGCCATTGTTCTCGATCATAGCCTCGATCGTGTTCGTCATCTCAACGGCATTCTTGCTTTCGTTCTCGACCTCCTCGATTTCATCCTCGTTCTTGCTTTCGCTCTGGACCTCCTTAGTTGCATTATCGATCTCATCCTCGTTGCTGTTCTTCATATCAACGGCATTCTCGTTGTCGTTGTCAACCTCCTCAATCTTATTCTCAATTTTATCCTCGTTCTTGTTCTCGCTCTTGCTTTCGTTCTCAACCTCCTTAATTGTATTCTCGATCTCATCTTCCTTGTTCTTCATCTCAACATCATTCTTGTTGTCGTTCTCTACCCCCCCATTTCTATTCGTGATCTCCTCGTTCTTGTCCTCGTTCTCAGTCTGGCTTTCGTTTTCGCGTTCGATTTCCCGCTCGCTGTTGTTCTCCATCTTATCTTCACTCTTGTTATTGATCCAATCCTCATCCTCGTCCTGGTTCCTGCTCTTGACCGTGTCTTCGTCTGTCTTCTCGATGTCATCCTCGTTTCTGTTCTCCATCTTACCCTCATTCACGTCCTCAATCTTGTCCTCCCCGTTTCCGTTCTCATTGTCCTCGCCCACCTCTTCGTCCTGCCTCACGTGCCGCCAGCCTATCCGCGTCTCCGTAAACCACGGATGCCGCAGCGCCTCCCTAGCCGAGATCCTCCGCTTCGGATCCAGATCCGTCATCTGGCTCACCAAATCACCCACCTGGGGACTCAGAGTCTTGAACTCCTGAAACGGCCTCTTTCTAAATTTCCCTTTCTCAATCTTCTCTTTGATGTCCACCAACTCGCTGCGGAATTTATTGTCTTCGCCGATGTGTTCGAGGAGGCCCTCGAGTGAGTCCTCCTCCCGCCAGCAGCACCTCAGATGCTTGGTAAGCGTCTCGCGCCACACCTGGTCGTCGTCCTTCACTCTGTCGAACCTGACGCGAAACGGTCGGTATTTTTTGCGGTTCTTGCTCATTGCATGGACGATCTATTTTATATCCAGTTTTTGTGTTAGTAAACCAGGTCAGATTTATTATGTTAGGTAGTAGAGCTTAAGGAGAGATGGAAATAAGGAAGAAAGGAAGAGGAAGGAAAAAAAACGCACGATCATGCCAAAGGAAAAAATATCCGACGCCAGGCTCTGGCGCGCCTCGCACCACGCCTCGGGGCTTCGGTAGCACGGGTTCTTGGCTGCCCATGGTCCAGTGAACCACTGCTGCTCGCGGCTTAGTTTGATTGCGTACTCGAGGTTTCCAATCTGTGCGTTCGTGATGGCTCCTTCTCCCGGCGGGCGAGTGAGGTCAGGTTCGAAGAGGATATTGTACGGGTTTAGACCTGTATAACGTCGCAACGAGAGTTAGTCATCGATCAGGTTGCAGGCGAACAAATAAGCCGCTGGGCTCAGAGTCTAGAGGAACTCTGAGGGTTTGGATCAATTCCATACCATTATGCACAACCCCCTTCTCATGCAGATCCGCAAGTCCGCGCAACGCGTCCCGAAGGACCGCTTTTACAGTGCGCGCCGGCAGCTTTCTCACCCACAGGTTGTTGTAAAAGTACGGGTAAAATAGCACGAGGTCCCGTCTCGTCGCGTCGGTCGCGGTGCGCACATTCCGGGACCGGGATAATTCATTCCGCAGGTTTAGCTCGTATCGCCATTCCTCCTTTTCTCTCACCGACTTGACGATGTAGTTGGTTCCGGTTGATCTGTTTGAGAACAAGAAGCAAAACGTGTTAGTCGAATGTGTTACTGCTCTCATGCTCCTTGTCGTCGTTCGCAGTAGTGAAGAAGGATTTTTGTACGTACGTTGCTCGATATACCGGCGGTGTCTTCCCCGTGGGATCGGTGAGGAGTTTATTGAGTATATATTCCTCCCCCGAGTCGCTCACAAGGGAATGTCGGATCAGGTCTGCGGCGGAGCGTCGGGCGACGCGAGGGACGAGGAGGCAGCAGCACGGCGGTGAGGGTCGTAGGCTCCCGACAGAGAGACGTCGAGGAGACCGCACTCCTGCTGATAGCATCATGATGATGTGGTGGAATGGGGGTGCCAGCACCCTCCTCCTCCTCAATGCCTTGTGTTGTGGTGGTGGAGTTGGTGATGGAGCTCGCGTGGATCATCCAGCTGTCAGTTGTGGGTCGAGAGGGAACACGGGGGCGGGGAAGGAATCCGCGTGCGGGGAAGGGGGGCACGTGATGGGCTGGTTGTTCAAGCTGTCTGGCCAACAACGTGTCATTTTGGGGACTTGGCGTGGTTGGCCAATGGGACGCCTCGCGTACCTTTGGGTTAAGAGGCGGATTTCAGGAATTAAATTCCATCACTTGGTTCGGTAGAGAAAGGGACGGAGTCTATTTGGGTCTGATAGTCTATTCGCATTGGACGGGAAAAAACAGCCTGCGGAAGTTACCCCATGAATGCCATTGAATTCAACCTTGGAATGTCTCCTCAACAACCGACCTCGGAAGCGTTCACCGCTACGCGAGTCATCCATTGGATCTCTGTCCGTCACATTCTCGCTCAGACAACACACTTTGTGCTGCTGGCCACTACTTGAAGGATTGGCCCTGATAGTTCCATATCTTAGCGCGACTTGAGCGTGGATTATTGGCTTGGCAACGACGTTATATATATTGCGCTCTGGCGTATCAAAGTACGTTTGCCGTTCCTTACGACAGGCGTTACGCGGCGATAAATATTAAATCCCGCCATATTTAATCTAGGCTGTCGAGGACAGTTGAAACTCGGCATGGCGCAAAGAACATCATATCTTATCCACACCCCAAGGATGTTCCAACGCCTCCCTGGCAGTTATCCTCTTCGCCGGGTCTAGATTCGTCATTCTACCGACCAACTCTCGTAGAACAGGGTCTAGATAGCTCCAAGTTCGCAATGGCTGCCTGGGATTCTCCGGACCAAATGTCTCGACAAGATTAATAAGTCGCTGCTGAAAAGGATTCTCCTCTCCGATATGCTCAAGAAAACCCGTGACGCCGTCTTCATCGCCAAAGTAAGAAATATGTCGGAACAGGATATGGCGCCAGGCGTCCTCGGAGTTCAATTGGCTGTCCGGGACGCGGAAGACCATTTCGTTGACCATGGCATAGATCGTCTGATAGGAGTAATTAGTGCTGCGAGGTTGGAGAAAAAAAAAGACAAGGTGCACCGCAATGCTGGGTTTATTACCGTAACGCCAAAAGAGAATATATCAGAGGCCTGGTTCTGACGAGAACGACACCAGCTCTCAAGGCTTCTCCACAACGCGTTGCCACAGAGGGGCCCTCTGAGCCATTTTCCAGGCGGTACATTAACGGAGTCCTCAAGGTCTGATATCTGTACGCTTTTTACGGTGAATTCCCCAGCCGGGCCTTCATCATAATCGATGAGGATGTTATTGGATTTGATATCTATCGCTTGTTAAAATCATTTGGCAACAACAATCCCTCGGCATCCGTATTTACAGTTGTGTAGGATATTTGCGGCATGCATATCAGAAAGACCTTGCAGCGCGTCTCTGAGGATAATCCGCCGCGCCTTCACTGATAGCGATTTGTGGCTGAAGCGCAGTAAGCCGCCTGACAAGAAGGGATAAATGAACATTTCATGCCCCTTTATCGTGTCTGTCACGCTTTGCACATTCGCACAAGCGGACAGCGGACGTTGCAAGCCCAATTGATAGTCAATATCTCCCTTGATCATTTCCTTGAGGATATGCTTGGTTCCATCGGCGGATCTCGAGTAGCGATTAGAAGAGAAATTCTGTACCGGAGATTCGACTTACGAAATTTTATAAACCGACGGAAGTGGCTTTTTTCGAGCTGCAAGAATGTCGTCTATTCTATACGTCCGAGCAGAATCACTTATTAACGATGAGCCGACAGGCAAGGGCCCCTTGCTGGCCTGCAACGCGGCTGACATAACGGAGCGTTGAGAACTTTGTTGTATAAACTGGGAGATGCATGGTGAGAGAGCCCCGACTCGAGTAAGAAGCATGACGAGCCCAGAACAGACAAACCTTGGAAAGACAATGCTGAACTTGAAGTGCAGTGAATGCGGCGGGAACAAAGCAGGTGGGGATAAACACGCTGATCACTTTGGCATCTCGACCAATCATAGCGAGTAAAGCGCCGATCGGTTTACTGCTTCGTTGGATCTGCACCGCAAGTTAATTCTTTGTATGAGCAGATGGGGCTCACATTGCCAGAATGTTTATTTAGAGTTAGTCGGACCAGACGCTAGTTCAGGAGCCGCAGGAACTGGTTCGCTCACAGTCAACAACGGCTGTAGGCTCATGCATGGGGCGACCTATCATTACAAGAGGTTGTACTAGATATTAATAGCCCACATGCTTTGCATGATACCATGGAGACATGGCCTGGTTTATGTTGATCTGATGTGGCTTTCATCCATGCTGTGCGGTTATCCTGATTTATTTCATTCCCCTCCCCATACAGGCTTAGAGTAGACGCGTACTGAGAATCAACCCATCAACCTGAACATAACAACTTGGATAGTGTGGAATGGACAGTTTCAGTGCACAATCAGGTCCTCTTTAAGGCTTACAATTTCCATATTGACGGATGTTTGTGCAGATAGATGGCTTGCGCTGAAGCTGGGCCCGTAGAGAAGTATAGAAAAGGCCTAGCCAAGCACTTGACCTAGAAGAGGTTCTGTTGAGTAATCAGTTAACCGCCATGACGCCAAATGAGTATGTATTGGTCCTATCCCATAATAACTAGAAGCCAATTTCCGATATGACTTTGGGGTCTCGGGGTTCGGGTGAAAGGAAGTGCGTCCAGCCTGTCCCATGGGTAACCGAAGGGGAAACACCGTGGAAAGTAGCCTTAGAGGCAAGGAAAAGACCCACCACAGATTACTATCACCTACTACAGAGTAGTATATGTTCTAAGCGACAGGGAAGCAACGGGAGGAATAATATTTTCCAGCGCCGAGGCACTAGCTAGCAGGGGGTAACCAGCATTCAACGGGCGAGGTCGTGGGCGTCGCCCTTTCCCGCAATGAACAATGTATGTTACTTATGGGCAACCGATGCTCCCGGGCGCGACACAAAAATTGTTCAGTAGTGAGACAAAGTCCACACCTGCACATGCAAGAACCTGATTCCTGAACACGTTCGCAACCGTCCAAGCTCGAACCACGGGTATTAGGTAGGCGAGGCCAGGGCAAAGTGGGAACAAGCTCCACCAGATTAATCTCCGATTAATATAAACCCACTAGCACAGCCAATGAAACCGGAGCCGACAAGCCCGAGAAACCAGCCAAAACGGTCAACGTCGCATCGATTCCTAATCGTCGCTCTCCCATTGAGTCTGTTCTCCGACATGTTTTGCTTCGCCTCGAAACGTCGACCCGGATCTAGACCGCACCCTAGCTGCCCCATTGGCCCTCTCGCCCTGTGCCAGCCCCAAACGGCCCCCGGCCCGCCCCTCCACGATGGCCGTTTCAGATACAGTGTGCGGATCAGCATCCCAGATCTCTCGGCTCTCGCCAAGCACCATGCTGATCAACCACGAGCCGCATATTGGCTGGATTCCCGGGAAAGGCACGCTTGGGTGTACCGCGGTTCGACAGGGATGTTCAAAACGGCGGGGCACGACAATGGACAATGCATTTATTTAACTTCACAAGCGGATTAATCATTCTCCCCCTGCCTCTTGGGGTACTTTCGTTGCCCCCCTTGGCTGGAGACCGTGGGCTCGCTTATTGGGTTGTGCTTACTGTCCGAGATTAACACGGAGCCAGACCGTGAATGCTATTGGGTGCTAGATACTAGGTACTCCGTAGATAAAACGTAGATAGACAGGGGACAGAGAGAGGGGAAAGGAGGGGAGGGGGAGAAGGCTCCGGTGGCACATGGTTTAGCTTGTTTCTCGTTATCGAGGATTTATATTCCGTGTGTCCCGCCCCCATCCCTGCTGTCTGGCCTTTCTCTCCCAGCAAAATTTCCGATTTCTCATCATCACACTCACACACACACACACACAATGGCGACCGAAGGCCTTCCGGACTACGTCCTCGACCCCAACGCCGTCCTCGGCGACGACGTAGCATGGCGCTACAAGCGCGCTCCCAGCTACACCAAGACGCGCGAGTTCTACGAGCAGAGTACGCCTACCCTCTTCCTCCTTCTACCTTCCTTAACCACTTAAGCTAACCCCTCTGTTTCTATCTTGTAGCAAAAACAATGACCCACGAAGCGGCCTCGCTCCCCTCACTCGTCGAAAACCTCGTAAAGAACTGGGAAATCGAAGCCTCCTTCAAGACGGACCTGAAGGACTGGCGCACCGTCGACCAATCAACCTACAAGTTCTCGCTGAACGGTGGGCCGGACTCGTCGGCTGAAGACATGCTCCGCATCGGAACATACAACGCGCTCATCACGCCGAACAAGTACTACGACCCCGCGAATAATGATTTCGAGGGCAGCCACAAGAGCTTCAAGCGCATGATGCCGGTGTTTGCGTGGGAGGTCAAGGAGGTGTATTCGGGTCCACCGGTTGTCGTGTTCCGGTGGAGGCATTGGGGCGTTATGAACTCGGATTATGTGGGGAATAATGAGTGAGTTTCCACCCTCTCTTATATCTTACCTCTTGGCCTGTGATGTCATATTAGTCAAAAGAATGCAGGTTCTAACAAAGGTTGGTAAATAGCAAGGGCGAGACAGTCAGAATCAAGGCACACGGCGGCACGATTGACATCGAGGGAATCGTCGTAGCCAGGGTGAACGACAAGCTGCAGCTGCAGAAGATCGACGTCTGGTTCGACCCGATGGACATGTTCCGCCAGATTGCCAAGGAGGAGAAGGAAGGAGTCACAGCAGACTTGTCTGCTGCGGCTGCTGGATGTCCGGTTCTGGCAGGTCAAAAGCAGGAGGAGTAAATACCTTATTAGTAGGCTCTCGACTCACGGTCCCGCTTGGTTGTTTTCGCTCTGTATATATTATATCGCTAGCGTGTTACGACTATTTCTCAAGCTGATTCACAATATGTCGCCCCGCTCCCGCTGGTGTTGGCCTGGCTAATGTCGGAGGATTGTGGACATCGGCGCTTCCGACACCTAACGTGTAGAAGAGACCCCTTATCCGGGGTACTGTAGCGGAGTCATGGAAGACGTGAAAGGATCCCGAGCTTTGGATATTACGTAGGTGCTCGATCCCTTCACTAAACTTCCTAACACGCACCGAAGTTAGCCATATCGATTAAGCCAATCCGACGGGCATTAACCAATTTCCTAGTCGAATGTGAATATCTTCAGACTATGAACATACCTCCTCTAAGACTATTAGAGGCATTTCGATGATCAATCAAAGCTTAGGCCGGTTAAAAAAACGATTTGGGTAAGATAATTGTGAACTAGCCAGTTTTGATCCTCAGTGAACCGTGGTCCATGGTGCATCAGATTATGCCAACAACTTTGTCCACCCGCGTGATAAAGCTTATTATAGACTTTGTATCGAAATTTAAAGGGCCCTTGGGTCAATAGTTGGCGTAAGCCTCAATATATTTGCAGACTGAAGAATGTTGAATTTTCGATCAGGCCACCGATCTGGTGCCACAGCAAGGGTTGTAGGTAAAAGGTAAAAGGGGCAGTCCGTTTTTCAAAGGTAGGTAAGGGCCATGGTATAACAGGTTAGATTTGAGCTCCAGCTACTATTATCAGCCGATATATGAACTGTACATGGTGCCCCCACTCTAAGTCCATCAATCACCTACACCAATCCTCCAACCGGACAGCTACAATAGTAATATCGAAAATGCACGGCGAACCAGACGCACACGCACACGCACCGACCCAAAAACCCTCAGACATCATCGAGCTCCAAGTCGGCCAGCAACGCTTCATCACGACGCGCTCGACGTTAACCGAACAGAGTACCTACTTCGAAGCCCTGCTCTCAGGCCGTTGGAGCAGTAGTACTTCCCGAGAAGACGGGTCGTATTTCATCGACGCCGACCCCGAGCTATTCGGCCATATCCTGCGATACCTCCGCCGGCCCGACGTGTTCCCTCTATTCTACGACCGCGTCAAGGGTCACGACTACGCGAAATACTACGCACTCCTCGGTGAAGCGAAATATTTTGGTATCGACGCTCTTTGCGAGTGGCTTCAACGCGGAGGATACGCCGAGGTCGTGAAGGTAGAGCATTCGTTCGAGGCGGTGCATGATCCGACCAAGTATTCAAAGCAGCATTTCTCGAGCACTGTTGTGGAGTGCTATCCAGCGCCTCAGATAGGGAAGACTTACATATCCCCCCAGGGATTTCCAAGCCATGAGGGAAATGCTACAAGGTGTAGGTATGTATGCAGGGAGGTTGCAAGTACTCAGCCTCCGTTGTTCGTCGACAATGATAAGAAAGGAAGGGTGCTGATGTTGAGGAAACGGACGATCCTCAAAACTGATTGAGATTTTTTCCCCTCCTTCTTCTTCTGTTGCTTTGCGCTGGCTGCGGCTTCTGGTCGAATCATCAGGTTTACAGTATCTAGAGTGCTCCTCTTACTAGTATTAGGTCGAACGATACATTTTGTTCGAGGTCCTTTGCCCGTGTAAGCCTGTGACTCCGATCGCTTCCAGGCGCTGGTAATTTCTAGTGCGGACACCTGGCAATATTTGGAAGCTTCTGCGCCGAAACTTTATATACATAATCGCCTACAATATAGACCGAGTACGGTAACTGAAGTGGTTCCCCGAAACGTTAATATCAGACAACCAACTTTACACTGCCATAAATTGACACCGGGAGCTGTTCCTTTCAAACTTCCTATAACTCACCTCATCAAATTCCTTACCCTACTGCTATAACAATGAACGGAAAACCAGACGAACCCATACAAAAACCAGCAGCTGGCACAGTCCATCTCCAAGTCGGAGAACGACACTTTACAACCTCCCGCTCGACATTAGTAGCAGAAAGCAGCTATTTTGCATCCCTCCTCTCGCGCCGGTGGACGAACAGCGCCCGTGAAGACGGCTCCGCCTACTTCATCGACGCAGACCCAGACCTATTCGTACACATCCTCCGGTACCTCCGCCGCGGCGTCCTCCCGCTCTTCTACGATGCCGAAAAGGGCACACAGGACTACGCGCTCTACGACGCGCTCCTAAATGAGGCGAAGTACTTCGTTATCCCTGCGCTTGAGAAATACCTTGAAGACCGGAAGTACTTGGATCGAGTGCGAATAACACACTGGACGGACTGTCTGGATACAGTACCCAAGGGTCTGCATGTTGCTAGCTCGTCGAATGTTAGCGTCGAGTATCATGTGCAGTGGGTCACGGAGAAGACATACCTCTGCCCACTGAGGATTGAGCGCCACATGGGGAACCGGAGGAGTTGTGGAAGCGCGTGCTTCGAGAAGAAGGGCGGGAGGCCCGACGAGTATGAGGAAAAGCAGAGGCTGAGGAAGTTCGCGGTGAATAAGAGGGCTTCGGTGGATATGTCGGAACCTCTCTGTGAGTCGTATTTGTGGGAGCCGGAGCCGGAGTAGAGGCCGCAGCCGGAGTATTAAGCTGTATAGGTGTGTGTGTGCTTCCGTTTCCTACTAGGGTTCGCTCTGTTTTAGTTGGCTGGTACTCTATATATTTTGTTGAAAGAAGTTGGGGTATGGACTGACTGACTGACTGATGATCGTCCCGAGTAGCGTTTGCGCTCCTGCATCGCTATAGCATCAAGGATCAGGGGATTCTATACCTAAGTACACACGACGCTACCTAGCATACTGAGTAGTCGGTTTGTGCCAGCTGGACTGTCCCACCATGTGTAT
Organism: Aspergillus ustus; assembly: GCA_000812125.1. Classification (NCBI taxonomy): domain Eukaryota; kingdom Fungi; phylum Ascomycota; class Eurotiomycetes; order Eurotiales; family Aspergillaceae; genus Aspergillus; species Aspergillus ustus. The sequence continues at coordinate 20,134 of JOMC01000182.1, forward strand.
ACTGCTGGCGACTAAATAAATAACGCCGCGCAAGTACAGAGACAATCGGCCTCTGTGATATTGAGTCCTTCCAGCGTACGTAGGTAGTATAAGCGACTGGTGTGTTTAGTGATGTTGTGAGTGGGGTTAATAAGGTATAACTATGGGGCCGTTGAATGTGTTCAGTAAATTCTCATCTGGGGGTCGGAAGGCTGTTGTTTCCTGGCTCTCCGACTACAGTAAGATAAAAGCCCACCAAACATGGTCTGGGCATTAGAATACAAAGTAATAGGAGGTTTGTTCCTTTGATATAATAAATACTGCATTTTTCCAAGTTATATGTACTTGGTTTAGTGGGTAATATCCGGTGCCTGCTATTTACACAATAGTCCTATCTTGTATGATGATACACGATATGTCTCATGCTGTAAATCAAACGATTACTATTCGCTAGAGAGGCATAGCCCACAAATGTATCTTTTGGGATTCCAAGAACACTGTTCTTCTTCTGTTGCTCTGCGCCGGCTGCGGCTTCTGGTTGGTCCATATTGTTCCTGTGTGTGGGAGGGTAATCCCCCTAACATGAACGCCACACCACCCTTGTAGACCATGGTAGCTTCTGGTGCCTGCAACCTTTGGAAGCTTGGTTACAAGGCACTTTACATCATCACCTAGAATATAGGTCGGCTAACCAAATGGTCCCCTGGAACGTCACTATCAGACAATAAACCTCGAGCTTCAATCCGTCCATAAATAAAAGTGATGGTAGTTATCAGGTACTCAGAAAGAGCCAACTATCCCAATAATCCTACGGCGCCGCTAAGACCATGGACGGCGAACTAGACGGGCTTATACAAAAACCGCCCGAGACAGTCCGTCTGCAGGTCGGAGAGAGATACTTTACGACCTCGCACTCCACATTAGTGGAAGAAAGCACATATTTCGAATCCCTCCTCTCCGGCCGCTGGAACAGCGCCCGCGAAGATGGATCCTACTTTGTCGATGCAGACCCGGACTTATTCATGCACATTCTCCGGTACCTCCGCCGCGGCGTCTTCCCGCACTTCTACGATGGTCAAAAGGGCCACGACCTCGGCTTGTACGCTGCGCTGCTCAGAGAAGCAAGATATTTTGGTATTGAAGCGCTAGAGTCATACCTAGTCCACCAGAAGTATCTGGGAAGGGTCAAAGTCGCCCAATGGATCGAGGAGGTTGAAGATGTCTGCGAGAACAAGTACAACCCACGATCCGACACTACGGTCGAGTATTTTGATCCGCACTGGGTGACGGAGAAGATCTATCAGTGTCCCAGAGGTATCGCCTGCCGCCATGGGAATCGGTACAAGTGGGAAGGCAGTGCATGAAGTTCCAAGGTGATGATTCAGATGATTATGTAGATGGAGAGCGGACCCTGAATATGTTGGAAATGAATGGGCGGGTGGCTCTTGCGGAGTGAGATGTTGGGAGGAGAACCCTCGGTCATTTTGTATTCCAAGTCGTGGGGTTTATCCCTTTCACCCGAGTTATGAATCTGATACTGCCATATCTTGTAGGTGGGATGATAATAGGATAGTTTTATCCTATATTATGTGTCCGAAACCAGCTTTATAGATGAAACTATATAAACCAACGAACTGTCTTGAGAAACAAAATACCAAACTGCCCCCTCCAATAATGTAACATGAGCGTATCATGTTTCTTCGCGTCGCCAGCGTTTCGAGATTGAGGTGCGAATTCTCTGCGCGAAACGATGTACCACTGCAGGCTTATCGCAGTCTGCATTAGACAAGGGCTTGTTCGAGCGCACCGGAGTTGGGATTTCGCGGGATTTCCGAGAATTCTTCTTTGCCAGAGAGCCGTGAGTCCCGGTCAGCTGTTCAGTCGCCTCCTGATCCATTTGTCCTTTCCAGTCTCTCAATATCCCCGCAGTGTGGACAGTGTGGGGGTGGTTGGGCCCCAGCCGCTGCGACTGGCGCTGGTTGCAATCCTGCATTAGCTGGATGCTATTATCGTGATAGCCTTGATGGTACATAGCGAGGGCCAGTCTCCACATGCTGTCTAGAGTCATCGGATGGGCTTCTCCTAGGCGCCTTTCGACCGTTTCAAACACCTCTCTTTGCAGGTTTTCTGCCTCGGCGTACCGTTTTTGCTCATAATATAAAATGCTCAATCGGATCAAGATGCTTTGAGTGTATATAGCATCACGTCCAAATGTGGAGGATGACCAGCCAATGGCTTCTTTGAAAATATTCTCCGCTTCTATGAGGTTTCCTCCTCGTTGCTTGGTCCGGGCAAGTTTCTTCATAGATGCCAAAGTGTCGATATTTGCGCACCCGTGGGCGGACTTTAGATACCTGGTGGCCTCCGACTGGAGCAATTCAGCCTCTGATATTTTACCTTGGTCGACGTACACTGCTGCTGTAACTAGCAGGCGCCGGGCTGTCGTGGGATCCTCCGAGCCAAGTAAGGTTCGTGAGCTCTCCAAAGCCCCCTCGACCAGCTCCTGTGCTTCACGAAGCTTCCCCTGCCGAAGACACACGGTCACAAGCCGGCTAATAGGATCACGGCTAGCATGATCTGGCTCAGGCGATAGTTTCAGATGCTCTTTCAGGAGTTCTTCTGCTTCGGCAAATCGTCGTCGCCCGATGTAGTACTCAGCGACGGTGTCGACTGCACTGGCTCTATCACGGTACCGAGAGTTAGGAGAACCAACAAATGCCCGTATGGGTTCTATGATATCTTCCATATCGACCGAAAGTTAACTGCAGGTTCCCACCAGGTTCAACATTGCTCTCAGTGTCAAGCGGTGCTCAGCTCCATAAAGTGATCGCATCTTTTGGACCACTTGCGTACCGAGGTCCCATGCCTCTTGCAGTCGCCCCTGGTACCTGTATATCACTGCTAGGTCGCTGAAATCTTTCAACACCACGGCATCGTCAGGGCCAAAGCTTCGCTGTCGTGAATCCAACAATTGTAACTGAAGGCTTTCCGCTTCCTTCAACCTATTTAATATAACTAGACACTTTGAAGCCGATTCTAGTGCCAGAAGAGTCTCCTCATCATCAGACCCGAACCGATCGCTTCTCCATTGATATACCTGCTGAAGATGTAGCACGGACTCGCCATGCCTCGCATCCTGCCATAAAGCTAGCCCTACCTTGAATGCTAGCGAATATCGATCTGGCGGGTCCATCCGAGCTTCTTGATAAGTGAGGGCGTATTGAGCATGAGGTAAATAGCTGCGCCATAATGAACGATTTTTGGGGGCATGATGTGGGAACACAGTTGCCAGTTGCCGACCTGCGTGCATAACACACTGATCAAGCCTGTCATGTTCCCTGAGCCAGTTTCTCGTTGACAACCGGACAAGTCTATGAAGAGTGAACACCTGTGCTGCATTTCCATTATGCTCCGTAATAAAATGGTAGGCTTTCAAAACCCCCAACGCACTTTGCTGCTTGATTTCAGTGTCTGCTGCTGGCAACAACGACAACGGTATGCTAGAATGCTCTAGGCACGACATGAACCCCAGATAATCACTGGCTTGAGGATCGAGGGATTTGAACTGGTTGAACGAAACGAGCCAAGTGGATGTGATGGGGTTCTTGGTCTCGGCATATCTCCATTCGTCGCCGAAATCTTGACTTAGCAATTCAACCATGGTGTCTTCAGTGCCCTGGAGAAGTGCCCGGTACGTATCGATTGAGATCTGATTCTCATTGATATAGCTCGCCGCTTGGGTGATGGCTAATGGTAAAGCGTGTAGATGCTTAGCCAATGCAAGTGCTGAGACCTCATTGACCTGGGAGCTGCTGTCCCAAAGAAGACTCTTCAGGAGTTCACTTGCGAGCGGAGGATCCATCTCGGCTACTTTAACAATATTTGGCCTGACAAGCCTGACCGCCAGCTGATGATTTCGTGTTGTGAACAATGTGAAGCCGTGTTCGGAGGTTGGAATGCTCTCCTTGATTATTGAAGGGCTCCATATCGCAGTGTCGTCCGCGTTGTCAATAATAACTATCCATGGAGTAGCAGTCGCGTTTAAATGGCCCAACACCCTAGCCTTGGAGTCACCCACACTCGACGATCCCAATCCCAGTTGATTTGCTATTAGCACGAAGCCCTGCTCTAGCGTTTCAAGCGTTGTGGAAGATATCCAAAAGATGGAGTAAGGTGTTGCGTGGCCACGAAGTCGATAGCTGAGCTCCAATGCAATCTGCGTCTTCCCCACACCACCCAACCCCGAAATTGCCGCCTTGCGAGTCGTGGAATCTGCACCTAAAACCATGGCCTCAAGAGCAGATAGCTCAGTGTCGCGACCGAGGAAGCGTGAATTTCGTGCAAATTGTACCATGAACGCCGGTTCTGGCCGAGGACTGAGTGAGACGTTCGTCACTGTAAGCGGTAGCCTGGAGAGCAGGATCTTTGCGTATGCGGCAGCCGTCATTGCAGCATAGCCCTGCCACCTCTTTGACTTGTGAGAGTCGCAATAATCACATATGCCCCGGATGGTGAGACTGGGAAGCTGGTTGATGACCCCAGCTGCTTCCATCTCGAAACATAAGGCACCGTATTTGTCTCCCAGACGATCGCGGCTTATTGCATCCCGGATCAGTTGATTACCGGATGCAATGGGTCCGTAATGGGTATGTGGTTCATCGTCACTTCGCGCTGAACGCTCCACAAGATGTTCCACATCGCATGTATCACAATTTGATAACCCGGTGGGGTGAATGTAGTCCGCCTCGAACAGATAGTCAGTAGCCCTGTCAGGCTGTGCATATTGTCCCGCCATATTGGAATAGGTTTTGAGAGTCGAGGCGATAATTTCGCGGATCTCTAGCGATTTGCCAGTCAAAGCCTCGGCCTGAAGCCGCGACACAGCACTGAGCAGTAACTGCGGGGGACGATTCAACACTGTAGAGAGTTGAAGGCCCCCATCCTCAGTCATCCGCTTCCCCGAATCGTAGGCAACCACCCCACTCGTTCCGTCCGACGTTGGCTTGCTAACAACAATATCCCCCAACCACATATTGTTACCGACTGTTTTGGGAATCCCTCCTCCGATTCCAACCAGCAGGCCAAACTCAATTCTGGTGAACGTCGATAGGAGCTGCGAGACGACGACGGCAGCGGAGACAGTGCCATATACACCGGAGGGCAAACAGGCGATAACGACGTTGCGACCGGATATTCCCCCTAGAGTGTAGACGTTCTGGTCGGTCGCCGGTTGGGGGAGGTTGGAATGGGTTTCGTCGAGCATCGTGCGCGCGGCGGCGGCCTCAAGGGGCAAAGCGCAGATCCACGCGACAGTGTAGTCGGCATGCTGCTTTTCGGCTTTCGACATTGCATTCTCGAAGAGGATTCAGATCTTGGGATCTCATCCTTCGTAGTTCCGAAGAGTTGTGGAGGAAAAGGAGGAGGAAGAATGAGAAGCGGAGAAAAGTCGGGCGCTTGCCAGCTCGTCCTGCACAGCCCCGCCCTCAGCTTTCAGCCTTGCCAAGACTGGCTTCGGGTCAACAATAAAAACAGCGTCTGGAAATATATTCCACTATGATCAGAATGCTAATTGCCTTCGATAAGAGGTTGTTGATGAGCCTGATTAGAACAAGCTCCTGCAACCTGTGCTGCAGGAGTCCGCGACCACGCTGGATTGGGCCCCAGCCCCGGCCCAGCCTTGTTCTTTCCTTTTCCGGCTCCCATGTGACACCGCCAGTGTAGCTGCCTCAGGCTTTCTTCTGGAGGTTAATCTCAGAAGTGATTTGTTTTATACACGAGCCTTGATATGCTTTAGAGGGGCGGATGGAAATGCAACTAGGTACCTACGAAGCAGACCCTTATGCCTCACCACGCAGATCATGCATTGCTCGTTCTAAGTGGTATATTATAACTTCAATGTGGTCATTCCTCCCTCATGTCCTGTCCAGCCAGCAATGAGGGCCAAAATGTAGGATCTCGCTGTACGCACACCCGCCCTGCTAGCTACTCCCGCTATTCGCTCTTGTTACCTGCAAAGTTTTAGCGGCTGTTAGTAAATGCTGATATCTATAGATATTTCCAGACATCAATGTGCACAGCTGGTGGATACATATAGTGACCACCTACGTAGGCTCACAATGCGATGGAAAGCGGGGGTTTCCGGCCCCCACCGTGGACCTCGTAGCCGCGAGACCTTGAGTGAGGAGGCTGTGTCAAAGCGATCTTGGATTAAAACGGGGAAACACCCTCGATCTTGTTCTACGTACTGCGTTTTTGAACGATTGCCCAGGAATCAAGTCTAAACAAACCGTATCCGCTACATACTACATACTCCTAGTGCTATCGATATGCCATCTCAGCCACTCCCCCCAAGTGTAGTAGACACCAAACAGCCCAACCTCCCCCCTCGCACCGCAACAGCCGACGAAACTCGCGCCTTCCTGACGGAAACCCTGATAACAAAGTACAACTTTGCAGACGAAAAGGCCGCCGAAGCCGCGACGGCGAACTGGCGCATCGGCCGCGGCCCCGAGCTCCATGATGCGAGCCTCGAGTATTTCCAGCAGCTTTTCGGGTTCGAGGTAGGCTTCTGTCTGTATCGCACAGTGTGTGAGAAGAAGCAAAGCATATCCAATAGTACTACTCGGGGGAAGCCGCCTGTGGTATATTATATCGTGCTTGGTCGTGAGTTTCTGCTTTCATTGTCTCTCTCTCTCTGCTTTTTTACTGATGTCTGTTTTGCTGTTTTTGATTTAATCGGGGGTATCTACATATGTAATACACGGAATGGATACTGACGATTATGAGCTATAGTCATCGTCTGTATGGTTGCAGTATACGCTATACAGATACTGTGGATCTCCAAACTTTTCTGGGATCTCTAATTTTCTATAATGGGGCACTGTACATAAGATATCCGACTACTACTAGCCTGGTCGAGATTGTGGTGAAGAGGCTCGGATGCCTTGGACACCAAGTCAAAATTTCGCAAATTTCAACTGATTGTCTGTGATCTCTGTTTGAGACTATACCAGTACTTGGTTAGGGACTCTTTACATTAAAGCAGCCACATATCTAGAAGAAGTACGGCACAATATCACAGTCCTGTTCGAGGTCGAATGACTCGAATTTCCCCCTCAACCGTCCACAGCCACCATTCACGAATGGAGTCTCTATCGCCTCCCCTGAAGCTGACTTGCACGTCCAGACTAAATCCTTATCCTCGCGCAGGAACACAGCAATCGGTAGGTCATACAAGTGTCTAGGAACTAGGACTCCACGACTTGGCGAGCTACAGTAGGGACCAAGGATAAGTGAAGCAAATCGCTTGTTTTTCTTACCTGTACCGGACACCGAAGGCTCTGGTGCTGGGGTGAAACGCATGCTTCGTGACTCAGTTGAACGAGGTAGAAAGACAGGGTCTTTGAGATAGCAGATATTCATGCTCGCTGGCTCTGAGTCGCTGGTTTGTGGTGGTCGGAACAGAGGAATTCGAGTGATGTTCAGCTTCCTCTCACGGTCTATAAAGAAAAGCTCCTTGTCTGTCCAAGTGACGAAGAACGGGAGATTGGATACGCCTATGCTCGAGGCCACACCGACATCGATAGTGGTGCGGAAAATTAGCCGTGGCGGACTGCTCGCTGTCTTTCGGGAAGACAGTCGATGTGTCGACACTTGCAGGCTGAGATGCACCCAAGACTGCTCGTCGGTTCCCTCCGCTCCTTTTATCTCGCTGGCCTCTAGCGCAGCAAAGTGGAGATGCTGTCCGTCCGAAGAGAAGTGCGTCTTGACAAAGATGTGGCAGCTGTTGTATTTCGATCGGCACAGCTCTCTTGTGAAGTATGTGTTGGTCTCATAGTTTGCAAACAAGATGTCTGCGTCGCCAAGCGGCCAAACCAGGAGAGGTTTTGTCGGGTGGAATGCTGGAGGAGAATCGAACAAATCGCCTTTGACAAAACCAGTATAATGGAAAACAGGTACTGAGTCAGGCCGAGTCGAATCATACACCCGAATGCTCGTCCTCTTGCTTCCTTCAACTTTCGTAGATCTATTGCCAAGCATCATTTCCTCAAGGCGCGCGCCGCCTCCACCCTCAGAGTCGTCGTCAGAGCCACTGTAGCTGCTAGAGTTGCTAGAGCTAGATCCACTGCTCGATCCGGACTCATCAGACTCGTCGTCAGAGTCTTCGGGAACCTTTAGGACGTCACTATCATCGTCAGATTCCGACAGATTACTTTCCACGTCGGCATCAAATGACGCCGCGTCACTGTTCAGACTCCCTCGCTCGTCAAGGTCCATTTCTTCTGGATACAGTTTCCGATAATCCCAATCGTTCCACTGATCATCCTCTCCCTCCAGCTCATCAGACATGAGATCCGTAGACCCTTCACTCCATGTGGTGTATGCAGAATTACCCGCTGACTCGGAAGAAGATTGAAACAACAATTTGTCTGTGCTTCTGGTTTCCGAGGTACCAGCCCAGCTTTTCTGGTCTGCTGTAGATTCGATGTCGTCCGGATCATTCAATGCGACCGATGAAGCAGAGGTTACGCTGGAAGCTTCGTCACTATCACTCCCATCTGTCCCAGTAGTCGTTGGCTGCGTGGACTCTGTGGAATCCACGGCTGCTGCTTTCTCGGCGGCTTTTTCGTCAAGCAACTCCATCTCTGCTTTTAGCTCCTGAATCATAATGTCCGCGCAATCCACTGGCTGACCATTGGCTGCTTCCTCTGGCATCTCAATGTCATCGTTATCCACGACTCTTCTTGTGGTCACAGCGAGGAATTTTCCGTTGTTGGTCATTTCTTCGAAGTACGTCTCGCTAATCGAGAGAGGCTTGTACTCATTGTCCCTTTCGACAAATAGTTCTGATCCGATGCGCACGAATTGGAGATCTTCAGTAAACGAGACGAAAAGAGGCCGACCAAAGACCTTCTCTGAGAGTGGGTACTCATAGAGCGGCCAAGTTGATGGAGAGACATCGAGTGTCTGGGTCCCCTGGAGTTTGTTTTGTTGACCATCTAAACTCCAGCGCTCGCAGATAAATCTCAGCCTCTCGCTATTTCTGCAATATATTTCGTCAGTAATGTTGTCAGACCTACAGACGTGGGGGGTGTTCGTGATATAGCTTACAGTTCCTCTAATTTGACCACTCTTAGACGTGTCCCAGTTTGGTCCACCCCATGAAAACACCGAATTTGCGTCTCGGTCCCCTCGTCACCCTGTTCCTGGAATTTCAGGCTTTTATAGCGGGAAGGCCCGTTGTGGAGGAAATTGTCCTGTCCGAGTGCACCAAAGAAACACCTGTCAATCTCTCCCTCGAGAGGTTTCTCGAGACGAGTCTGGTCTTCCAGCATATAACCCCACTCACCAACGAAAGATCCGTAATTTGACGTAAAAGTCTCAGTGCAGTTATCGTCGAGCCAGCGAGGGAAGACTCGTCGGAAGTGTTTACCAGCCCATGGCCGAAGCGAGTTGAACCAGTGTGTAAATTGACCTATAACTCGGTTGTCAGATAGAGCTAAAACTCGGCAAGTCAAACAGTACCTTCTATAAACAGGCTTTGCACCTGCAGTAGTGTGAAGAACTGAGAACTCCTCAGTAGCTTGGAGATACTCTGGCAAAGGCTCGGTGAGAATGGCACACTATCCATGTGCTTATCCCAGTATTTGGCGGAATATGAAAGGAGATGATGGTCCATAATATCGGCCCCACGAGAGTCCACATACGTGTCTGTCGTCTTTCGGAGCAGCTGGCTATAGCGTGGTTGTAACAGATATCTCAAGCATATATCTGCCATGACCTTGTTTTCGAGGGCGCAAGCATCTGAATCTGTACCTTGCTTCAGGATTTCGGGATTTTTCAGTAGAAAGTTCTTGACAGAACGGTGAGTTAATGTGCAAGTAGAGATCGTCTCTCCTTCATGTTCGCTTTCATGCACCTGGACGAGCGGTTGGCACAGCAGCAAGACCTTGCTCTTGACAAGCTTCTCTCTAGTATCGAGATCGTGACCCTCATTTCCCCATGCCAGAGCCGTACATTCACAGAGCTCCTCCAACCGCAAAGGTCGTTTGGCATGGACAATGCATGCAAGTAGAACTCTAAAGTCATGCATCAGTAAAACAATATTCCTTAATATGAGTTTGAACATACGAAACAAATCCTCTGAGAGAAGGTTCAATCGTTTCCATCTTTCGCTGATAATATCTTTCGTAGTTCTGAGGAAGGCCGTCGTCGATAACCTTCTGTACCATCTGCAAAGTTATAGCATTTGACATTGATTGTAACATCAAAGAGGCCCATAGAAAGCATCCATCCGCTTTCTCACGCAGCTCCTGGAGGATCAGATTCTTATACCCTTCATCGAGATCTAGATTATCCAGATCAACAATTGACCTCGACAAATATTTCTCAATATCCTGGCTGTTAACGCTCTTTGTGACTTCAATTAAAGGTACCTTGTTCAATCGAGAGTCAAGGCATGCGCGACTCTGGGAGCTGAGCCACAGACGTAGACTTTCCGGCTTCTCACTTGCGAGTTCTTGCAAAAAGTCTACAGCATCGCACAGCTCTTGTTGCCGAGGCTGGGTTTCACACATTTCGTCTAGTCCATCAAGTACAATGTAAGTAGCGGGAAGTCTCTCGATGAGCATCCTGATGACCATCTTCACATCTTCGCTCCGGGCGCTAGTTGCGCCTAGTTGTGTGAAACAGTGGATATCTTCTGGCATATCGCCAATGTGTTTTCCCAGTTGATTTGCCAGCTGCTCTGCAAGACACCGGTATACCAACAGCGCCGGAAACTCGTCATCGAACGTGAAATATTGGTAGATAATGGCAGAACCATCGGGGCTGAGCTTTGCAAGGCTTTCCACAGCGTATGCCGCCAAGACCGACTTGCCAACTCCAGGAGCTGCTCGTATCGACAGCTGTGAGGCCGTATGCTTGTTGTCAACCCAACTCTTCCATTTCTGGTCATCGAGTAGCCATTCGCAAGTTCCAGGACTTCGGGCGCGGTTTTTAGAGTCCTGGTGTCGGAAGTTGCTCTCGTTGAGAAGTGAATCTCCAGCACGGAGCCAGTCACGGACGTCTTTCTGTCTTTGCTGCTTTCTTTCCTCATTCCGCTTCTTCAAGTCCTCTTCATACAATTGGAAAAGCAATTTCTGGTCTTCACGCGCAATTCCGGCAAGGCGACGCTCTTCGGCTGCATTCTCTCTCTCGTTTCTGTCAATTCGCTCCTTGACAATAGGAATAAGCCGGGTCATATCGTCTGCCGTTCTGCCAATGCTGTCGATAATCTCGTCAAGCTTCGCAGTGCTGAACGGGGCGACTGCTCGAATCATTCGGTTCGCAACGCTCCTGTTGCATTCTTTTTCCACGCGTCTCCAAAACCGGATAATGCCAATGTAAGAAGCTTCCAAGAGTTCCCGCATCGTCGAAGAGTCGCCAAACAATTCCTCGTATCCCGTAAGAGTCTCCACGTGCGTACGCAGTCTCTCTGTCTGATCGGATATTTTGTCATACAAGTCCAAAAATCGCGACGAAGAGTCAATAACGGCCCGCAAAGTGCCCCATATTACAGCAGTTGGCATGGGATCTATCTGGGCCAATGTATCAATCAGACCAGTATACGTAGACAGCATATCCACGACAGGCTTCAGCACTTTTCGTGCTACCTGCGCAGCTTTGCGATCCGTTGCATTCCGTTCCAGTTGAACTATATCCTTTTTAATCACTGTTGCGTCGAGTGTCAGCCCAGCGCGCTGTTGCTCCTGGAGTGTCTGGATGAATTGCGGTGTTTTGCTTTTCGCCGGTCGGGACTGGACATATTGGTCGAGTGCGCGTGAAAATGCTGATGTCGCGCCAGTTGGCGCGGACGCAGGCATGATGAGGTAGAAGGGTCTAGTGCGCAAATCTCGGGAGGAAATACTATAGGCGCACAACAGCAAGATATAATGTAATGCTCAAGAGGATAAAACCAGCCATCGACGAGGTCCGATGTGCCCCGCTGTTGATCACATCAGAGAGCGAGGAACCCAACACCAGCCTCAGGGAAATGGGGCTCCTTCCTGCGATGCGCTGGGGGCTGACCGCACCAGTCGTCCAATAGCGGGCCAAAATTTGAGCCGTGAGCATCATGTTGCAGGGTTAGCCCATGAAGTAGCTGGTCAGCCTCCACGAATGACGAGCCAAGAAATGATGCCAAATGCCCACATTTCTCAGCCGTGGGCCGTTTTGGCTGACTTGCAAATCAACTCGCAATCTGGGCGAGCACAGCTGAGCGAGATATGCAAGCTGTTGCTTAGCTCGAAATGGTGCTTACGCGACGGCCAGGATCAGTAGTGTGGGCAGCCTTGCAAGTCGTAACCCATGGTGGAGAGACTGCCCCACGATCGTTTTCGGTTTCACACTTTCTCTGCTCCTGCTACCCTCCTCTCTCCTGTTTCTAATCACCATTGCCTTTGTACAGCTGGAACCTTCAACAAAATGGCTGAAAATGCTGGTTTGGCCGCGAAAAATGAGCCTCCGAAAGCTTCAATTCATCGGGCCGTGACAGACCAGGGCAATAAATCGGAGCGACTGCTTCGTGTCGATCAAATGTGAGCTTTCGAACATTCCCAGTGGTTATCGGATCTAACTTAATCTCCCAACAGATATAGCAGGTACGCATAGCACCTTCGATTGGTATTATACCTGCTAAATCCTACGCTAGGAAGGACCGCCAAGTTCATTTCGTGAAGACAGCAAAGTCACACTCGAAGCCAGATCGTTTCAGTAAGACAGCTTTGGTCGTTCGCCGTATCATCACAAAGCAGGGCATGGTTTCGCACAGCGAGGTTGATATTCGGTCGCCGCTACTCCAAGACTTGTTTCGGAAGTTGTTCAAGGATGTTGATGGCCTCGAGCTTAACAAGTCTCCTCCGGTGGTTCGTACGCAGCTGACCATACTTCCTTCACGTTTCAATGATCTGACGCCAGCGCTTGCTCTAGGCCACACCAAAGCTTCTCTTCTGGGCAGCTCCGGATCTGCTCCAAATAAAAGAAGAAGAAAAGGCGAAGGACACGCCTAATCAACAGCTCATAAATGACATTGGAACAGCATTACGTTTCGTTGAAGAGGACTTTCGCGATCAGATTAGTAGCTTGAAATCAATGTTGGAGGAGAAGGAAATCACCTGGGAGCTTCTTTGGGCGATTTTTCCTCCCCGAGAGGTTGTTCTCGCTCCTAGATTTGGCATTATGAATCAGGAACAGGCCTTCAAGCTGACACGAGCTGAATACGAAGAGCGCCAGAATGGAACACGGTTCTTTTCAGTCAGTGGTATGATTCTTACTTCGGATGGCCGCGATTTCGGTCGTGCGAAAATTACCGTGGAAATCGATCAATACGAAGGAGCTCGCAAGATAAGCAGTCTCGACGTCCATCCTCTAACCCATCATACAGAAGAGGAGGCTGTTCGGAAGAGACTCTTTGCGAGAGGAAAGAAGTACCTCGCCCTATTAGAACAGCCTGCGTGCAGGGATTATATTGTAACATACGCGGTCAAGGAAGTCACCTGGCCTAATGGACGCACCGGGTTGGAGAAGTTTAATGTTTGTGTCTCTTTCAAACTTTCCTACTCCTTGCCCGCGATTACTGACGCAGGAAACTAGGCTAGAGGGAGGGTCATGGTGGATCCCGAGGGATACTACCTCCACAATAGCTCGTCTGAACTGAATAGCCCAGTTGTGTATATGCAAGACGTCCTGGAGGTCAAAGAATTGCCTGAGGACCAAGTGATATTCTGCGCAGCTGGGATCAATGGTTTCAGCTTCACGCAAAAGACATGGTGCCAAATTGCAGTGAACGAGCTTACTGATATCGTATGGAACATGGACGCATTCAAGCGTCTTGTGATGGAAGAGAAACGTCGGCAACTTATCCATGGACTAGTCAAGGCACACCGCCAGGACGATGCTGCCTTTGACGATATTGTCGAGAATAAAGGGAAGGGACTTATTGCTCTATTAACAGGAAGCCCTGGTGTTGGTAAAACGCTCACGGCTGAGGCGGTTGCAGAAGTCACCAAAAGGCCCCTTTATGTGGTCGCAACCGGAGAACTAGGAATTGATGCCGATGAAGTAGACCGTCGGTTGGAGACTATCTTAGAAATAACGCGGCGGTGGGGGTGTGTGCTCCTAATTGATGAAGCCGATGTCTTCCTAGCAGCTCGAGGCAAGGATCTAGCTCGCGATGCTCTTGTCAGCGTCTTCCTTCGTCGACTTGAATAGTAAGCCCTCCTCCACTGATACGAAAACAGTTTCAGCTAACGCTACTCAGCTTCCGTGGAGTGGCCATCCTGACGACGAACCGCAAAGACGATCTAGACGAAGCTTTCAAAAGTATGTATATCCCAGAAGGTCCTTTTATCGTGAGCTGACCCAGAGCCTTGTAGGCCGTATTCATTTCACCGTCCATTATCCAGACCTTGACGAGAATAGTCGCCAGGAAGTGTGGAAAAACTTTTTGCGGAATGTGGCGAGAAAGTCTGAACTGTCCGAGTTCACAGATGAGAACTTCGTGGCTCTGTCACGGCACAAGTTGAACGGTCGTCAGGTTCGTCGCGTCAAGTCCCAAGGATTTTCGAAGCGAATCGTCACTAAACATCGCAGATCAAAAACATTGTCTCATGTGCTGTATCGCTTGCCCGTGAGCAGAACAAGAAGATTACTATTGCAGATATCGAAGATCTCATGCAGATTCTTGTCAATTAAATTGTCATTGAAGAACTTTGACTGAGCGAATGGTAGCAGGCAGAATGAATATATATTTGTTCGCCTCGAGATTGAAACGTCGTTGAAACTCCCAATATAAAGGGAAGTTGGAGATTCTAAGGACTAGTAAGGTAAACAAAGATAGAATGCCACAGAGTGCAATGAATGCTATGCAAATTATGCTACCTGGTGTCGGGGTAGGTAGCAGATAGCTCCATTCCATTGGCAGCGTCGAGCCCAGGGATCGGGCGAGAACTGGTGCCTGAGGCTGCCGGACACTATTCCATATATGGCTAGCGCATCTTTGCTGTATTGCGTGCTGGGCTCGCCATCCTTATCTTCCTCATCCTCAGACAAAACAATTCTTCAATGCTTGTATTCTCATTATCGTGAGTGCATGATATGTCATTCATGAGATCTTGAATATTGTTTAGAGTATGCCTCCAGACCGCGGCCGCGCCTCGAGGGCCTGCGGTTCCTGCAGGAAACAAAAGACTCGGTGTTATGAATCAGGCGTAGCCGGGGGTCCATGCCTCAGGTGCGAACGGCTCAAGCAGAGGTGTTCGTTTGCTCAGGATGCACTCGAGGAAAATCCAACATCCGAATCTAGCACTGGCTCACGGTATGTTTTTTCTTTTTGTCGTATTCAATCAGAAACTAAACAATTGCGCTAGTTTGGAACGCCTAGAGAAGGCCGTGGCTCATCTCCTCGATCGGCTTGGGGAGAATTCGCACATCTTCGACGATTCTGCGGAATATGATGCGGGCAACAGATTGAATGGGCTAGACCCGGACCCGGTGCCAAAGAGCGTCGACTCCTCCGCTGCACCTGTTATGGTAATTCGCGAACTGGCAGCGGACACAGGCATTGAGCTGCCGAACCCGTCGCAACCCGTTGCTCTGGATGGGCTGATTTCGCCGGACCTTGCTTTACATCTTATTTCGATGTGAGTTCCGACCATTCCCTGATGCGCAATGTTAGGTGGTAATCGATACAGCTTTCAGGAACACTACGGCCGTTGGGTCCTATTTGACCCGGACGAAGACCCCGAGGGCCTCCTTGGTCAAATAAGGCGATCGCCACTTCTTTTCAGCGCATGCTGCCTGATTGCTGTGAGGCATACCTCGCAGGACCTTGCCGCGACGCTCGCTCCGAAACTCTACGACTATGCTCGCTCACTTGTACAAAGTGCACTCCTTGTGTCACCTCAGCCGCTAGAGTTCTTTCAAGCTGCTTTGATACTATGCATGTGGTCTACTACGGTAGGCCAGGTGCCTCTCAGCATTGACAGCTGGTTACTCAGCGGTTTTGCATTGCAACATTGCCAGTCAAGCTCTCTGTTTTCAGCTGTCATTAGCCCAGCGACGTCGACAGCAGGGCTTAGCAGAGATATCCTAAATCGCTGGTTCCTTTGGAACCACATCTGCCTCGTTCACCTACATTATTCCGTCGGAACTAGCCGGCGCTCAATGCTACAGGATTGGCACTTAGCACGATGTCGCGTCATCGTCGACTCTGATCGCGCCACAAACTACGAGCTGCGGATGGTCGCCGAAATTTACCTCTACCGAACTGTCTACGAACACCTGGCTGGACCGGTAGACATACCACAATCAGTGGCGGCCCTGGTGAATTGGGGCAAGGACTGGAAATTTGTTCTCGGTACTGACACCCTTGCCTACACAACGAACTACTCTGACCTGTGACTAGAACAACCACGAGCACAATTTCTGATGATGGGATTTCATTTCTCTCATCTTCTCCTATACGACAGGTGCTTGAAGTCCAAGTCGGCGCGAGCGAAAGAATCTGTTGTTTCGGAGATGATGTCGCACGCTACAGATATTATTCGATTAGCGATGGACACTGTCGATGAGCGCACCCGTCATTTGAGCGATCACATCTATCATATGATCACATTCGCTGCTATTACCATCTGCCGCCTACTTGGGAATCCCGAGAATCAACTTGGGGCAACCCACGATGTGGCTGAGCTCGACTCCTTGATCAACAACTTGGTACAGTGGCTGCAGTCTATTGGACTCCCTTGCCACGCTGCTCATACCTTCGGAGTCATTATCACCCAAGTACAACGCAAAATTCGGCCGCAGGTCGAATCCGGTTTACCAAATTCCGCCCCGACCGACATTCTAAACGAAGACTTCACTCGCCTCTACTTCCCTGAATTTCTTGGTGTTGCCGCAGCACCTAACGACACTTGGGATGCAGCAGCTGGTTTTGCGTTTTTCCCGCATGATCTTCCCGATGGAATGAATTGAATTGAGAATGCTATAAACAGATTATTATCCAACAACTGCTCAATTTGCCCCAAGTACCATGTCCTAGCCATACAGCGAGATCACAGACCACTATTAATCAACGACCAGTATAGCGCTTCTCCAACCAGCGGAAGATGGGGAATGAAATGGCAGAGAAGGCAAATGTCAACTCATGTCCAATGTTTGCACCGCCTTTGCCAATTAGCTTCGCAATTGGCCCGACGTACCATGCCACCTTCATACCAAGAGCTGCTCCTACGAAGCCGAAAGCGAACGAACCTATCGCGGCCCATCCGAATGGAAGATAGGCGGGATCATTCCAAGCGTCCAGGTCGTATCCTTTCCAACCGCGACGAAATATGAGGTGTTCCTCAATCACGAGGGTGATGTGAATAACCGTCCAATACCCGATAACGCTGAGGAGCGTCTGCAGTGTGTCATCGAAGTATTCCGCTGCGCAGCACCCAATCGTGATCGCCGCGACAAATCCGAAGGTCACCAGGACGACGCGAGGGACTTTCAGTGCCCACGGCCCGAAGTTTTGGGCATGGAGAGCGAAGGAGTAGTTGTTTGGGATATTGTTCTGAGCATATCAGTAAACGTCGCGAAAAAGAAAAGGCAGCGCCCGGACATACCGGAATTGCACTCAACGCCGCAAGGACCATGAGGAACTTGCCGAATCCTCCCGCCGGACCTAAAGCCATCTTTAACAAGCCTCCAATACCGAATTCGTTATGTGCTTGCTTCCAGTCAGGGTTCGTGAGGGTGCCGGAGTACAGTGCAGCTCCCAACGTCTGAACTAACACAGTTGGCACAAAGATACCGACATAGGTGGCCCAGAAGATTTTGTACCGCGGAGTGTCAACTGGCATGCGGACGTTGTAATCGGCCGCGCAGTTGATCCACGACACGGCGAACGAGAAGATACTCGCCATGAAAGTCAGGACAGGAGCTGCCCTGTTTGGGCCGCTGATTGGGTTAGGGTCGGCTCCGGTCAGTTGAGAGGCTCCTGTACCGGCAGCGACACACCAGACGATCAATGGTGGGATCCAGGCGTACGTATCTAGATGATGGATCCACTTCAAACCGAGCGCGCAGACAATCCAAACTACTGTGCAGATGATGATGACACCTGCCCATGTTGGGCATTTTCCGTCCGATAGGGCGTTTAGCACAACTGCTCCTGAAATTGAATTGATAGCGTTCCAACCGGTGGTTGCGACCATCGAGAAGACCACAACTAGGATATTTCCCCAGTATCCGAAGGAGTAGCGCCTGGCCAGTCAGCACAACTCACACAACTGAAAAAAGGGAAGCCATACGAGAAGGTTGTCATTCGTAGACCGGTCAACCCGAATGCCGCGGTCCAGGCTGGGAGCAAATTGCTCACAATGTTAATCGTCAAGATAACGGCAAAGCTGTCCCAAAATGGAAGACCGAGAACGCCCCCTAGTGAGCCCACGTTGAGCGTCGCAACGGCCATGTTTGCGCTCAGCCTGTATCATCAGTATACTTTCTAGCTCCGTAGGGGAGAAGGCTTACCAAAAGGTGCAAGCATTCCAGAACTTGGTCGTATTGTGCTGGCGCTCCTCATCGGTGACGCGCTCAATACCCGTCACCTCAATCTTTAGCTTCGATTGAAGCCAAGAAGAAGGGCGTTGGTCTGCTTCAAAGGCAGAGACCCCATCCGGTGAGGTCTTATCGACAGAGCTTCTCTTATCGGTTTCCATTGCTGCGAGTTCAATGTCCAACAAGTCTGGTCACCGAAAGAACGGCTGGAAATCGCTCCTATTATCTACACCACCCCCCTGTCATGTTTATCGTGCTACTCCTTCACCGCGGCATCCCGATGTAGTCCATCAATGTCGTGTCTTGCGATAAGGATTGCGTGCTTATCTCCCCGGCGGCATACCGCGGCAAGCCGGTCCCAGGGCAAAAAGCATACATATTCTCACCCTCCAACCCAAGGATTTCAGCCACATAAATTGATTGACTTCCCTGCACTAACCTGAAGGCTACTTGCTCCTGCATCCTATTGATCAATATTACGATCGCGCAATCCCAATGGAGCAGCACACCTTCCGCCGCCGCGGCCTCGGCATCCGAGGCGTCGACAACGACCGCGTCTCACCAGGCTACGTCCTCTATGCTCCCCTAACCTCGAACACAGCACACCTCATCTCAACATCCGGCGAAGAAGTTCACAAATGGACACTCCCCAACCGTGCGGGCCGTCACGCCCGCATCCTCCCAAACGGCAACCTCGCCTACAACGCCGCGCACCCAGACTCCCCTAACCTCTTCCCCATGTGGAAGAAGTACTGCGGCGGCGTGATGCTGCAGGTCGACGGAGATGGAAATACCGTCCGCAAATACACGGATCCGCACGCGCACCACGACCAGAACCACCTCGACGACGGAACGATCCTGTACACAACTCTTGAACCCCTCACAGAGGAAGAAGCCTCGCGCGTCCGCGGCGGGATCCCAGGCAGCGAAGCACCCGACGGAAAGGTCTACGCAGACCGCATAAAGCTCGTAGACCCCTGGTCAACATCAAATGAGTCCTCCTCGGCGGACTTCGAAGGCTCGGGAACCGGTAGCAAAGGAGACGGCGGCGCAAAACTGCTTTGGTCCTGGCGCGCAATTGACCACCTGGACCTGAGCAAATTCACACAACACCAAGACTACCCGCGTGAGCACTGGCCGCTGATCAACAGCGTGTCGCTAGACTCAAACGGCGACATCATCGCCTCCTCGCGAAACACCTCGTCCGTCTTCATCATCAGCCGCGCCACAGGCGAAGTCATCTGGCACCTCACGGCACCAACAGTAAACCAGCAACACTGCGCACATGAGATCAACCCGGACACGGGCGACATCCTCATCCTGGATAACGGCGTCTTCCGCCCGGGCCTCGCGGTCCCGTTCTCGCGCGCGATCATCGTCTCGCGAACATCGAAACAGATCTTCTGGGAATACAAAGATTCCACGACGGGAGGCCTCGGCTTCTTCACGCCGTTTATGGGCTCGGCCCAGAAACTCGAAGCAACAGGTAATGTGCTCATTGCCGAGGCGGCGACAGGCCGGATCTTCGAGGTCACGGAGGCCGGCGATGTGGTGTGGGAGTTTGTCGTCCCGCAGGTGAATGATTACAGTGGGGTTATGCAAAAACAGGAGTTGGAGGAGATGGAGAAGATTGGGTTCTCGTATCAGAGTAATGCGGTTTTTAGGGCGTATAAGTATACGGCGGATGAGGTCCCGTGGCTTGCTGGGAGGATGAAGAAGGACTAGCCACGTGTTACTCCCTTTTTTTTCACTTCTATTGGGGGGTTCCTCTGGAAGAAGAAGAGTAATCTGGGAGAGAAAAGTTTCTCATGGTATCATTGAGTGGGATATCTTGTGCATATTCAGCAAGCAAAGGAGCTAGCATCATCATCATCATGTTGTGATGGATTGGTATCAACAAAAGCGATCAATCATAACCACCAACAGATCAATAGACCAAAAAGTAGGTAGTCGACCGAACCGTTCTACTATGTACACACATACACATCTGAAGATTCTAAACCGCTTGCGAAACCCTCTTCCTCCTCCCTAAGGGACCCAGGAACTCCTCCCAGAAGCCCACGGGGGGCTCAACAAGCGCCAGTTCCTCCTCATACTGGGTGATCTCCGGCGCCTCCCAGATGAGATCGGCCTCGGTGGGCTTGACGAATTTCGTCCGCTTGATGAGCTTCCACCCCACAAACAGGATCGGAGTCACCCCGACCATGGTGTAGTTCGTAAAGAAGCCATCGACGCTCCAGGGCTTGAAGGACGCGTACCCGTAGCAGAATACGACTGTGGTCATCCAGGCTAGACCGAGCCAGGCGGAGTAGGGCTGGAACCAGCCGGTGTAGGGGAGGGAAGTGCGGTCGAAGCCCTGCGCTTTCATCGCGCGGTAGAAGAAGAGGTAGGTAGTGGTGATGATGATGTAGTTGATGATGCCGCCGGCGGTGATGAGGTTCGTGAGCCAGGTGAGGACGGTGTTGGACGATGAGGAGACCTGCAGGAAGGAGAGGAAGGGGAAGACCATGACGATCACGAAGCAGTAGATCGGTACGCCGTTCTTTGTGCATTTGCGGAGGACACGGGGCGCGCGGCCCTCTAGGGCGAGCGAGTGTAGGATTCGTGTGGCTGTGTAGGTGTATGTGTTTCCGGCGGAGAAGATGGAGGTGATGAGGAGGGCGTTGACGAGGTGGGGGAGGCCGTCGATGCCCAGGTTGCCCATTGCAATCACGTAGGGTGAGCCTGCTGCTGAGCCGGAGCCGGAGCCGCCTTCAACGTGGAAATACTGCAGCGCACTGTCGTTTTGGGCGCAGACAATTCCCACGCAAAGGGCTGAGCCAATGAAGAACGCCCCGAAGCGCCAGTAGACAGTCTTGAACGCGTTCTTGATGTAGCGTCGAGGATGCTTCGCCTCTGCAGCAACCATGGAGATGTATTCCGGCCCGACACAGGCGAATCCAGCAGACCAGACGCAGGCCAGGAATCCCTCGAAGCGGCCAAGAGCACCTGTGGAGAGGAATTCTGCAAAAGAACCGGGATTGTTCCAATAGCGGAAGCCGTAGGCGTCGTGTTGCGGGTTACCACCGACCATGGTAATGAAGGTGAAGAAGAAGCAGATGAAGATCAGGATGATTTTTCCACCAGAGAGCCAGAATTCAGATTCGCCGTAGGCCTTCACTGCGAGGACGTTTAGGAGACTGTTTTTTTTACCCACTTTTATTAGCTGCCGATCACAAGTGGGAACTGATAAGAAGGAACTCACCCGTAAAGCGCGATACAAGCACCGCAAACCGCTGCAGCAGGAATGTCATCTCTCCAGTACCCAAGCACAAGATTGATGGCGGTAATCTCAAATGGAATAAGCAGCGCCTCGTAGAAAAAGAAGTTGTACCCCGCAGCAAACCCCAGCGCGTCGTCGACCCATTTCCCCGCGAGCCGGATGAACCCTCCACTCACGGGCATGTAGATCGACATCTCCGCCAGACAGTTGTTGACCATTGCCAGGAACCCACAGTAAATCGTGTATGCGATGAACAAGGAGCCAGGGCCACCCTTGGCCAGCGCAGCACCAATTGAGACGAAAACGGCCGTACCGATCGAACCACCGATGGCGATGAGCTGGATCTGGCGGTTCGCCAGGCGACGGTGCAGACCCGAAGCAGTACCTGCAGAGACAGTTGTGGCTTGGATATCGGCAGAGAAGTCTGGCGACTCCTTCGCCGTCTCGTATTGAGGCGATTTTGCGCTCATCTTGACTTTCGGTTTCTGTCGCAGGAATTCAGGGACAGAAAGGCGTGAGAGAAAAAAGAAAAAGCGAAAAAGCGGAAGAGAGAAAACGGCGGCCTAAATACGAGTCTTTATAGGTTACATTCTCGCTGGGAAAAAAAGCGTCCCGCTTTGGAATCTGCTGTGCTGGGATAGGACGCAGGTTTCTTGTCCATAGATTCAACACCAGCCTGCAGCCTCTCGCAGGGCTTAACAGGCAAGGTCAGCCCCAGTGCGCACGCGATGGACCTTGGGATTACCCGATACAGTCTAACGCGGGGGACGGCGTGTTTGGCACTTGGAGGCCCACCGGCTGCAGGCAAATCAGCGAGTTGGACAAGCGTCGCTCCCGTGGGCGTGGCTGAGATTGCACTTTGTCCGGGTGGGTGGCCCATTCAATTTCCCGCGCTAACGTCGTCTGGGGCCCCAAAGTCAAATGTTGAATGCGCCAGTAATTTGTGGTATGGTCAGGTTCGCCTCGTGAGAACCTACTACTGAGTGAGATGGTGGTATTCTTCCGCCGGGCAATCGTACGTTTTCCTATCGTGCGGAGACGACGACGGATTAGGACAAACTGTCCAGAGTTCACACTTAGACTGGCCGGTTGTGGGACCGCCTCATCTCATCCCCCATACATACACTATCTTATCAGCATCTCACCACGTCTAACCTCAAAAAGTATGCAAATGCGGTATCGCAGCCGATATGCTTATCAAGTGCTCTTGATTGATTGCTCCCAGGGTCAATCCCCAAATCCCAGCGATGCAGCATCTTATCGCTGGCCCCTGTCGCCCCCCCTACTAGTAGTGCCACTCGGATATAGCCGATACGACAGCTGCGATTGCGCGTCAGTAGTAGCAGGATTCGCCCATCGTACACTTTTGCCGCTGCCATTGCGACCCTGGATAAAATCGCGCAATGCGCCGAGTCCACTCTGCATGAGTCGAAATCCATGGCATGAAATCTCTGCACCATGCGCAGTCTCACACTCACCCGGACTAGTTCACTTAGGGCTCTCCGGGCGCTGACTACGAAGGCGGATGACGTCGGTGGCTCTGAGACGCTGGTTCGGGTTTAGCTGCAACACTCTCGACAAACACCACGAAGATGGGCGATGAACACGAGCAGGAGCAGCAACACGAGAAACCCCGTCGTCTCTCCTCACTCACAAAGTCCATCTCCCCGCCTCCCCGCACTCGCACACGCCCTCGGCCATCTCCATCCCCAGACACCTCGCTCTCCGCTCTCGAAGCCGGCCAAACAACGACCGAGAACCACCTCCAGACCATCTCCGCACACCTCCGCAAATACGCCCCCATCCCCCCTTCTCCTCCTCTTCCTCACGCCAGATCGGACCCCAACCATCAACACTCCAACTCGACATCCCTCCCAATCATTCCCCTCAATGCCTGGTCCTCCCTCTACACAGACAACGCCCACGCGACAGGCCATCACTTCGTCATCCACCAACACGACCACCCGATCGCCGGCCCGCACTATGACTTGCGCCTGCAGATCTCCGCCTCCAGCTCGGTCAGCTGGGCAATCATGTACGGTCTTCCCGGGGACCCCAATTCTCGGCGGTTGAATCGCAATGCGACGGAAACGAGGGTGCATTGTTTATGGGTGAGCCTCCCCGCCCCTCCTCGCTGTTTACTTCAGAGCTTGAAATGCCACACCTGGTGAACCGTGGTTGCTAACGCAAGTATGAGTTGTCCCTAGAACCATCTCATTGAAACCGGCTCGGCGAAAACGGGGAGTATGATTATTTGGGATACCGGAGTTTACGAGGTCCTCCCTAGCAGAGGTGCTACACGGGAACCTGAGACGGAGTCGGATTCGGACGCGCGCTCGACGCTCGATTCAACGGCTGAACCTGCTTCAAATGCGGTCGGTGACGGAAGTGATACACTGACGGAAAGCGAAAAGCTGCGCGAGGCATTCCAGAATGTACACACCTCTCCCTTAAATCTCTCCTCTCCTCTCCTTCTCTTGTTCCTCCTTGTCCGTCAACATACTAACACCTAGATGCGCACCAGCACAAAATAAATCTCCGCCTCCACGGAACCCGGCTGCCTAAGAATTACACCATTTCCCTGCGCCGCGACAAGACGGATTTTCGGTCTCCAGCCACACCAAGCTCGCTTGCTGGAACGCCGACAAAGAAGAAGAGAAGGAGGGTTGGACCAACAAAGAAGAAGAAACAGATAGAGCCGAGTACGTCGGATTCAGATACAGATTCAGATAACGGCCTGGGGAGGGAACGGAAACGGAAACGGGACCCAGATGGCGAAGAGGAAGTCGACGAGCATGAACATGCTGAACACTCGGATGCAGGCACCGAGCAGGCGCAATCGGACTACCTAATCCGGCTGAACAACGCGTACCCCGGAGCGGTCAACGACATCGGCTCCGTCCATCAGCGCCGGTGGTTTATCGGGCTGGACCGCGTGGGATGCGGATTTGTTGTTGAGAAGGATAAAGGCGAGTCCGGTGCAGTACGGAGGCGATGGGTACGCGGTTATAATAAACGCTCTGGAGAACTGGGCGGATTTGAACCATTCTATGTTCGCGGTCCCGCAGTCGAGCGGAGTGTGGTTACGGGTCGGTTAGGCGCTGATGTATTGAAGGATGAAGGCGTCGAGACGTTTATACCTCGAAAAGGGTGGAAGCCTGTAATATACTAACGAATAAAAATCCACACATCTATCTATGTGTAGTTCTATAGACCCATCTAGGCAAAAGCTACGCAAGATATATACTCAACCGTACTTCATTACTCCACCCAGCCTCAAGACCCAAAGCACTCCACGCCTCCCCCACATCAATCGCCAAAACCTTCCCATCTTCCTTCCAAACCGTCTTCCTCGGAATCGGCTTTCCGGAGATCAAAACCATAAGGTCGTCATCGATATCCCACCTTCCCAAATCGGACACATACACCCCGAGAACCCCAAGCGCCTTTAGGTTTACATCGATCCGGAACTTCCCGTTAGTCTGGATATACGTATCGTAGCCCAGCAGCGCTGCGACGCCGGTCATTTTCCCTAGGAGGCCCAGCACAGCGACTTGCGTGGGTGTTGGCGATTCCTTCAAGGTGAACGCATGTGTCGGGTACGCGGTCAAAATCTCCCATCCTTTTTCCTTCAGCTTGAATGAGATCACCGAGGCCGCGTTCAGCGTTTCCGCGATCTTGCCGCTGTTGTGCGCGCGCACTATATACGTCGTCTTCTCCTCCCCCTTATCACTGTTGCCATCCGAGGCGTAGATCCCCGGGAAATCGTCCACGACGATTGTCACGGATTTGGTCTTCGACGACACGTTGAACAGCCCGATGATCCCGCTCCCCGTCTGCGCGCGGCCTGTGTATGTCCCTATCCGCAGGATGTGCCCTTCGTTGATCTCCCGATACATGTCGAGCGTGCGTCCCACGACGCTGGGTCGGAGAGTGATCGTGTTCCCCTGGATCGTCTGCGCGGTCATTTGTTTGATCAGGCTCATGTTGTGTTGGCCCGGTGCATCGGTGATCGTTATGGGACCGCCGGAGACGCAGCGTGCGGCGGCGTGGAAGCCCGCGTACGCGTGGCTGGTTTGGAACATGTCCCAGTCTGGGAGAACATTGAGGTACCGCGTGAGCAGGGCATTGTGTCCGTTGCAAAAGACATGCCAGGCGTGCGAGTCCGGGATATCCGGGAAGAAGTCGTCAGAGTTGCGGACGGCGATGGTGGATTTGTTGGTGGGGAGCTGCGAGTGGAAGATTATCTGCGGGAGTTGCGACATACATGAGATGACCTTTGGTCCAAAGTACCGCAGCGAGGAAATTGACCAGGCGTCTTGGTACGCTGTTGTGAATCGCTTCCTGTCTTCAGGGTCGGCGAGGAGGTCGAGGAAGGACTGTGCGTCGGTTTTTACCCCAGTTATCCCCGCGGCCCAGAGGAATTTGTAAAAGTCATTGTAGAAACGCTGGATATCGTCCGCGTCGATGGCGAGGATAGAGCTCCTGTTGTCGCTGTTGAGCTTCACTTCTTTTGTCTTGTATGTGGCCGCTAGTTCGCCATCAGGCGAGATCCCACCCCAGTACCCAAGCAGCGCGTGCCAGACTGCGATGTGTTCAATATTATGATGTCGCTCGCGGATCGCAGCTACTGTTTTGGCAAGCCCGTTCGGAAAGGCCTTCGGGTTCGCCTCGAACTGTTTCCACCCACGTCCCCACTGTCCAGCGCCTTCGTTATCAAGCGACTGCCAATTATCGTCGATGATCAGGCCACTAATCTTGACACCGTGTGCTTTTAGCTCATCGAGCGCAGATAGGAGCTTATCTTCCGTCAGATCTTGCCCGATCCCATTCCATGTACAGAATGTCAGCCCATCGTACCAACTAGAAAGCCATTCTGCTTTCGGGTCGTCTCTGCCGGTAACCTCGTATGGTCTAACTAGTTTCCGTGCCTCGTAGATTAGAGCGCTCATTGCTATCTCAAACTGATCGGCCGCGGCCGCTAGGATCTGGAATCGTGCGGGCGTCGGGTTATCATTCTGCGCCTTGACTGACACGCTACCGTTGGGACCGGAACGTAAGACAGTAAGCACGTCGTCGATGCCGGAAATCCCGAGTAGAACGACATGTACCCCATCCGTTCGTAGAAACGAGCACAGGATTGCGTCTTCCTTTAGTTCAAGCTGTTTCCCCTGTCTTGGCCCCAGCCATGGCGTTCCGAGTCTGACCAGGGCAAAAAACCTAGAAACAGAAGACGGCACCCCAAGGGGGACCTGGGCCACACCGGAATGCCCTTCCTTTGCGGGTTCTACAGATCCCGAAAGCTGCCACAGCGACGCGCCGGGTGCCTCGCTTTTCCGAACTTCAACATTGATATCCGCAGACAGGTCGTCAAAGTATTTGCCGAAATCGGCCGCCGATGCTTGCTTTAGGCTCGGCCCGAGACCCAGTGCCGTGAAGACCAGTTCCCCGTTATCCACACCCTGCTCCTTATTCACCCATCGCCATTCCGCTTCTGGAGTCTCTCGATATCGCACGGTAAACTCGGCAGTACCCGACTGTGGGCGAGGGATCTCCTCCGAATAGACGAGGCGGGTTTCTGGAGTCTGAGCTTGGTCACCGGCGAAGTGCCGCACGGTCGCGGCGGGACGTTTCTCGAGAGAAAGCGCAGCCCATTCGGAGGAGTTGATATTATGCCAGACTTGGACTTCGAAATCCTGTTCCGAGTCCGACTCGAGTATCACTGTGAAGGTGACCTTCTCCGCTCAGTAACACGGTCACACGATCGGAAACGAAGGTCATGAGGCACACCTTTTCGCCCTTGAGGGGAGTTATTTGACCCAATGCTGGGTACGTCGTAGCGGCTACCGACATGTTGTCGGGTGTCTATTCTTTTCTAAAAAGATATGTTCACGGGAATATTAGTGGGAGAGCTGAGTAGGAAGTAGCGGTCGGCCCATCGTCAGAGCTAAGATAAGGATGCGGGGGCGATCGACCGGTGCGGGGTCCAAGCTCTACGCGGCGGAGTCTTGAAAAGCTTGAGATAAACAATAAGGCATCATGAGCGAGGTACCGAGCAATGACAGGAGAAGGGAAGAAAAGAAGAGAGAGAGGTAGTGGGCGGCGAGATGGAAGGTTTAAATTCAAAAAGACCTGAACCTCGAACACGGAGACGAAGCTTCTGCCCCCGCATGACCCAGACAGCTGCTCAACTTCCACGTGCTTCGGACGTCATGACCTTCAGTTATCGATCTCAAGCGTACTAGGGTAGGTCTTTCCTTGTCAAAATTAATATCATGCTTCAAAATGTTTTGCCTGAATATGGCGGAGCAAGACTTTACTTCTCATATTCTTGACCAGATGCCAGGCACCCGTAGTTAACAACAAACACACTCTTTTACGTAGTTGCCCCTTCGGACTGGATATGTTATGCACAAATTCACCAGATCCCTTCCATAACAACGCGTTGATATACCTTGATTTATTGACGCTGCCCTCTCAAAATGAAAGGCACGTGATAGTTTACGAAGGTCGTTGTATCACGTGAAGTTTGTTGCTCTAGTGCTGACTTTTGTCGCTTCGAAACTTAGCTTATCCTCATTAATCGACATTTATCTGTGTTCTAATATCTATTTACTCGATCTTGACGGTCAACTTTCCGAAATGGTTCTGACCCCACTGTTCAACTATTAGCACATCTCTCACTCGAAGGTAGGTCACAGCCAACTCACCATGTATTCATACGCCTCCCTCGCCTTGTCGAGGGTAAAAACCTTTTCGTCCACGACTGGATGAATGTTGTTCGCCTCAATCGCCTTGATCATATCGTTCATAAGCGCCTTGCTTCCAACATACACACCACGCACGGTACAGATGTGGCTCAATGTGTCGAGCACACCCGGGATAGTCTTGGGGTCCACCCCACCCAAGAACCCGATGACATTGATGATACCCTCGAACTTGATGCACTTGAAGCTCTGCTGCAGGGTACCAGAGCCACCAACTTCGATGATGTGGTCAACACCGACATTGTCGCGTGTCAAACTGCGGGCAATCTCGCCCCAGTTGGGCTGTGTCTTGTAGTTGATAACGTGGTCGGCGCCGAGTTCTTTGAGCTTCTTGCCCTTGGCGTCAGAGGAAGTCGTTGCGATGACGGTTGCACCAGCTGCTTTGGCGAACTATATTATCGTCAGGATCCTCGTTGTCCACGTGGAGGGAGATAAAGGGAATGGAATGCATACCTGGAGCGCAAAGATACTCACACCGCCAGTTCCCTGCACCACGACGGTCTGGCCAGGCTGGAGAGGCTTCAATCCGTACAAGGCATTCCAGCTTGTCAGACCCGCGCAGGTCAATGTGCTTGATTCGAGGAAGTTGAGGTTGCTCGGGGCCCGGACGACGCCGTTCTCGTTGAACACGCCGTACTGGCGGAGCGTTCCGTCGGTCACACCACCGAGACCGGAGTTGGAGGCCGCGGCATCGATGGCTCCGTACTGGTGCAGCTGGTTGAACAGGGTAACAACCTTGTCTCCCTTCTTGAATTGGCTCACTTTCGATCCGACCTCGACAACCTCGCCGGCACCGTCGGAACCGGGAACGACGGGGAGGTTCAGCGGGAAGGGGTATTTGCCCTACAGAGCGAATCGCGTCAGACAGTTTTCGCTAACTTAAGGAAACAAACGGGTACCTTGGGGATGATCAAGTCACGGTAATTGAGAGAAGCACCGTGGAGCTTCACCAAGACCTCGTTCTCCCCGACTTTGGGCACAGGGGCATCGTCATACTTGAGGCCATCAAAGTCCTTTTCGCCATTGACAACAGTCCACTGCTTCTGAGATGATGGGGCCATTTTTCCGGTATGCTGAATTTGCTGTTCTCCGTACAAAAATCGACTGGAAAATTCGGAGGAAGCTGCTCAGTTTCTCTTCGGTGGACCGGGTCGGCGGGGCGTGGGCCACTTCTATTAACACAGCTCCTTCAGACTTGACGTAATTCTTGACTCGAGTCAATTCTACATTATTAAGCTACTATGGAGACTTGAGTTACATAGTTTCCCTGGTTCAGGTGGATTCACATTGTTGAAACTTGTATAGAGATGGACTTTGGATTATCTTTATTCCCTGCATAATATTCTTCTATAATAGCGGCCGTTATACTCCACGAATTGCAGCCCACATCATCATAGCTTCTGCGCCACTACGTCATCCCGCAGTCCACTTTCCTGATATACTCCCTCCAACGGTTATATAACCTCGCACTTTCCCTTCATATTCGTCTATCCTCATTCAATTCCATCTACTGTCCTTCCACAATCCACTCTAGTGAGCTCGAACCGCCGAAATGTCACTCAACACCGTAACCTCCGGCCTCGGCCAAGCATCGGGCCAGGCCACAAACACTGTGCAATCGACGACAAAACCCGCCACAGACACTGTACAGTCGACGACAAAGCCCGTAACCGACACTGTCCAATCAACAACATCCTCCGCGGTCCCGGGAGCCTTCCCAAAGGAAGAACCACCCACAAACGCGCAAAACAACGTAACAATCCCCTCGGTCTCGCAGATCTGGACAAACTTCATCGCCTGGCTGAAGGGCCTCATCCCCCGGGGGATCGACATTTTCGAAGCCGCCGTGCGCCGCTTCGTCACCTGGCTGATTCCGCCGGAGCGGCAAGCGGCCATGTACCGGGCCGCCATCGAGCACCCGATCGCGTCGACGTTCATCGCGGCGCAGTTGCTGTGTGTAGGGATCCCGCTTGTGCTGTTTATTGCGGGGACGTTGATTTTTGCCGCCGTTGCCATGATCGTTTGGGTTGTGCTTTCGCTGCTTATCCTAGGCCCTATTATGCTTGTTGCGAGTCTGATGGGGGTTAGTCTTTGGGGGTGGGGGTGGTTTGTTTTTGGGCTTGTGCGGTGGCTTGATAGATTGTTTTTGGGCGGGATGATGGAGCGGTATTGGATTGCTGCTGTGAAGAAGGAGAAGGAGGAGGAAGAGGCGAAGGAGAGGGAGAAGGAGGAACAGGAAAAGGAGAAGGAGGGAGGGGAAGGTGAAAATAATGATGTTGGTGAGAAGGAGTGATCATCGATCGTCTTCGATTATTCTGCCGATACTGTTTGATGATACGTGTATGAATATTCCTTTTGGTTGTGTAGCGACTGCTATGGTTTCGGTGTATATAATGCTAGTATAATTATTGTCTGTTGACCAAAAAGTTCTGCCACCTCGATTGGCTCCATTGACTCGGCTTTGGTTGCCGTGGGAGATTAACAATTTCCTCTTCCGTGAAGAGACCCTCGACGAACGTTGCCCTAGTTGGGCAGGTAAACAGCAGCTTGACAGTAGCCTTGGTCGACTTTTCATGCGACTCTACAAGTTGCTGAACAAGCGTAGCAGTCTGTTCCCCCCGAGCCGCTGGCTCAGAGAAGAAGCTCAGTCCATCGACCATGACGTACAGAAACACTTCAGGAGGCAACCTTCTAACTAATCGTTTAAAGGCCTGACAGAGACTGGTTACACTTCGAGGATCCACATCCTGGAGACACCGCTGGAGCTCGCCCTGTGAGAAGCCGCGATACCCGTCGATGAGCTGGAGCAGGAGACTCATGACGAGCTCAGAAGGGTTAGCATAGACATCCGAGGACAGCCGCTGGTGCTGTCCGCAAAAATAAACCAGAGTGATGATATTTGGTTTCCCGGCTGCGATGCGGATGAGAGACTCCACAAGCTTGGCAGCTGTGTAAGAAGTTTCGGATTTGGGTGTCGCCCGGGGCCCTTGTCCGTTGATTAGGAGTGTCGAGGACTCGTCAACAGCCAGCCAAGAGCGCAGTCTGGGGCTTTGGATCATCAACATGATCCTGTCCTCGTCCAAATCGTCCTTGTCTGGGCTCAACCTTAGCAGGGTTGTGCAATCCCGGGGGATCAGTGAAGCATCGTATTCGAAACATTTCAAGAGCTCTTCTATCACACCAGGATAAGCCACCGGCCTCGACTTGATTCGTGGCACTTCTTTATGCTGTCTCGAATGCTGCAAACGTGTAGATATTTGGTTCGCTGTACAAAGTTAGTGTAAATACAGACCCCAAATTGATTTTACTTTCCAGTATCAACCAGAACCGTAGCAAGATCGTTTAGGACTTCTAGGCGGCGCAAAACCTCCTTCACGTCACCTCCGACGTGATTTTGCATGTCGATCGCGGCTTGCTGCAAGTAGACTGTCTCATACTGTAATTGCAGGGATTGATCGCCGAGTTTCTGCGTGAGGAAGAGCGCTCTTTCTTTCACTTGCTCAGCCCACCATTTGGCCTCTTCAAGGCAGTCGTTGAGCTTGTCTGATTGCGCTGATGGCTTGATAAGGGCCTGGAAACCGGATTCTGCACCGCATCAGTGGGAGCAAATATGACAGATATTCATCGGTACTTACTAAGAGAGTTTTTGTAAAACCATTTGAGTATGGTCTGTAATGTCTTCAAGGTGGCTTCATAAAGATTCGCCATCCTCCTATGTATCTCCTTATCCTCAGGAAGATTCTCCAGGGACACGGCTCGATCATTCAATATGGCAGGAAGCCGCTCGAGAGTCCTGTAAACAACACCCCGATGATAGCCGGCCTGCTCCATCGCAGTGAAAATCGTCTGGAAACCAGCGCAGAGCGCGGCGCTAAATCCGAAGTTAGTCGGTATGAAGGCGATGAACGCCTTTGCCTCCTTCGCGTTTCTGCAGAATGCCCGAAATGCATTCCGAATTTTGCCAGTAAAGCCTTGGACTTCCTTATCGCTTGCAGCCAGTTTGTCCAGGACGTCACATGCCTGGGTCATGGTAGTTTCGACCTCTCTCCAGTCATAGCTCAGGTTCTGCTGGATTGGCTGCTGGCCACTTTTTTGTCGGTAGTTGTCGACAATCTCCAAGAAGCTGTCCCGCGCGATAAAGCATTCTTTGTAGATCTCATTGAGATCGCTTTGTCGAAAGTTAGCAGTCCGGCCAAGTCAAGATAAGAGTGCATTGACCCACTCATTGCTCGTACTAGAATTCGCTTTCAGGGTCCTGGTCCAGCGCCTCTTGTCAGAGTCGTAAACGACGCCTGTTCGGACTCGAGTGTCTAGCGCCGGATGATCCCGCCCGTCCAGACCCCGCATGAAGTTTGTCACGTTGCTCTGACCACTGTTACCGTGATGTGGTCCCATGGTTCTGGGCCTGAAGCTATACAACTGAAAGTTGAACTGCCTGACTCGGACGAGGGGCAACGTGCGATTTAAAAGAGTCGGTGATAAGCCCATGGCGAGTTCAGCCTCACCCAGGACGTGCATACATATGTAAGCGCTGCGGCTGAGGAGGGGTAAGGGCGCACCTGCTTCCCTCCACATTCCCACATCCTCCTCCGTTGCAAGCCACGTCAAAATCACATTCTCGCTAGTGCGTCGACAGTGACGGCCTAAATATGCCTTTTAAAATTGTTCGTGACGATGATAAAGAGCTCCATCATCGAGTTGCACCAAAACCTCAAGGTCCACTCGTTACTGATGAAATCCCGGACCAAACCAATATCGAAGATACCGATGCCACGGGGCCTCCTTCCCCTCCTCTCGCATTAGACGAAACAGAGGATCCGAATAAGAACCCCACGCATTCGGGCTCGGAATCTTCAATACCAAAAGTTTTTAGTCCGCGCAGAGAACCCAGAATCTCGCCTGTACGTCAAGTCAGAGTTCGAACAGTAAAATTGCCGAAATCCCGTGCAAGGTCATATAATCGCTATTCGGATTCAGATACCGATGATGGGAAGTCCGAAGAGCCCATTCAGCCCCGTGTCACACGGCTAGTCGCAAACCATCTTAGAGATCTCCAGCGGCACACTGCCAGTGCCATCGATGTCTATTACCGGGGCTCGGTGCCTGAAGCTGTGGTTGATGCTGCCTCGCCGCGCACCAGCAGATCTTCGGGAGCACAGGCAAACGGGTCGCGGCAGAATACTGACTGTCCGTGGATGGTTCAGGTTAATTCTCCAACCTTGCTCAAGCGGTTGTCAGAGGTCTTGGACGTCTCTATGGCAAATCTCCCGGACCCTTTGGTGTAAGTTTGCGTCCCACAAGCATTCTAGAACCGGGGCATGAACTCATGGTTGATAGTATAGGGAATCCGTTCAAAGTCTGTATAGGCCCCTCTCTAGATGTATCTTCCTGACAAGCATAGATATTGGTGGCGTACGCAGACAAGTCGCCATCTCAGCCTCATGAAGCTCGAATCAATTCTAAAAGCCCAACACGCAATTCAGTTCCATCATCCGACATTGTACTTCCCAAAGTCAGGGATGAGAATGGAACCCCGGCCGACCATCTTCGATGCTTGCAAGAGATCCTAGAGATCGATTTTCAACCCCTAATCTCCCTACGCCGATCATTGTTCGAGGCACGAGCCACGAGAATATCTTCTGAGAATCTCTGGCATCTCTTCCACCCGGGAGATTTAGTTGTGTCAAAACACGACGGCCATGAGCAGCTATATAGAGTCCTCGAAGCTCAAAAGACCCCTGATCGCAGAAACCCAAGGGTGCGACAGAGCATTCGATCTAGAAGAGCCAATTCCGACTCAGACTATTCAAATTCCGAAAGTAGCGAAAGCGAAGGCGACGAAGACAACGCGTTCTGGCTTTGCTGTCTGCATTTGGACTTTGACGGAACTTCCATTGGGCCCGTTTCGCAGCAAATTTCCATTCATTACTTTCCGGGAGAGAAAGAGATAACTAGCCTCCCCGTATTTCCTGCAAAGTTCATTCCTCCCGGCAGCAACCTTCAAGAGCGGCTGATTGCACGAGGAAAGCGCTTCCTGGTCTGCCAGGGCCATATGAAATATGACGGCATGACCACGCGTCCATTCAGTTCAAAGGATGACACAACGGAGCTCCAGGGGGAAATATATGTCGATGTCAGAACTGGATACCGCGCTATTGGGGGGAAATATAAGCCTGTGGTTACAAAAAGTCGCATTGAAGAACTCTTTGATCGCTCGGATAATCTCACCGTGTATGAGGGCTATGGGCAGACATCACGTCGTGATCGCTGGCCACAGCCCATGGACCACACGTTTGTCGATAAAGGTCTCGCGCTGCGGGCAATGGAGGTACATTCAGAGGCTCTGAATACCATCGGCCTCGAGGAGGCAGCGGCAAGCTTGTCCCCAGAACTCTGTCAACTCCTCCCCTATCGGCTCTTGGCATACGCTTTTCAGGCTCGTAAATGGTGTAAGTGCATGGCCCATTCACGCATTGAGAATACCACTTTAACAGATACCCTCCAGACTTCGTGGATATCGACTGCGTTCATGCGATAGACAAAAGCGGTTCGGTTCTCGAGAACAGCTTTCATGACCTCGTAATCCCTGAAACCTACCGTGACCTCTTGATCGCATTAGTCCAGAGTCACACATCGGAAAACAGACAGAAACCGTCAATGGACCTCGTGCAAGGAAAGGGCCGCGGACTGTTTATTCTCCTGCACGGTCCTCCGGGGGTGGGAAAGACAAGTACAGCCGAGTTGATTGCCGCATACACGAGGAGACCGCTCTACTCTATCACTTGCGGCGATATCGGGCTGACGCCGCGCCAGATTGAAAGGAACTTAAGCAAGCACTTTTCACTAGCAAACAGATGGGGATGTGTTCTTCTCCTGGACGAAGCCGACGTGTTTCTTATGAAGCGCGACTGGCGCGACATGAACCGAAACGCATTGGTGTCTGTTTTCCTCAGGGTCCTCGAATACTATCCGGGTATTCTCTTCTTAACGACAAATCGTATCGGTGTCATAGATGAGGCCTTCAAGTCACGCGTGCACATCTGTCTTCGGTATCCTACCATCAGCATCGAGTCGACCCGGTCAATATGGGAAAACCAACTTAATCGCATTAGCCGGGAGAATGCAGGCAAAACGGTCAAGATAATCTTCAACAAGGCCGAATTATTCGGATTTGCAGACAGGCACTATAAGCAGCACGCAGTCTCGGGGACGACCTGGAACGGCCGGCAGATCCGCAATGCCTTCCAGACAGCTATCGCCTTGGGCCAGCACGACCGGGCCACGAGGCTCCACGAAGAAGGAATGACAGAGGAAGAAGCCGAAGCAACAGGCCAAGAAAAATACATGACCATCAAGTTGACCAGGACGAACTTCAAGAAGATCGCCAGGACAGCCAAGGACTTTGAAGACTACATGGTCAGTGTCCGGGGCGCAGATTCTGTCCTGGCGCAGGAGGAGGCTGTAAGAGACGATGGATTTGAGCCCGATAATATGGCTCCTGCGCAGAAGGATTATCGCGGCTTGTTGTCTCCATCGAGTGGTCATCGTGCTCGGTCTGGACTTAGTCTCCCTCATGACTTCACAGGTGGGAGCATGTTTGGTAATAGCAAAGGAGGGGGGTTACTGGAGCGCAGCTCTAGCGAAGATGACTCGGACGATGATTACTGACCTAGAATGATAGATCAGAATATTTCATATAGTACTCGAAGCACAGAGCATTATTCCTCATCTTGGTAGACGTACGTTGTATGGGCTACACAGCCGCGTCTCATAGCCAACAGTACCAATTACGTTGAAAGGCAATCGTACCTAGAGCATCTGCTGAACTCGGATTGAACATGCTAGACCACATGCGCTTCACACGGCCAGATTATGCTCGTAGAGATGCTGCCTCCCAGTCAGCTACCGCAGGGACTTCGCACTCAATGCTCAAGGGTCCGTCCGTGTTCGATGCAAGGGATTCTAGTCCTTCTCCCCGCAGAGCTACTCGCCGGCAGTGTATCTTGGTATGCATCAGTTAGACTTGCTCAGTGTGGCTTCAGTTCGTGCGCAAAGACCGTCCGTCCACCTATCATCGCTACACCGCAGATGGAAAGACATGGTATAACTTCAACCCAGAGTACCAGGCATTCCTAGATGCGACCGTTTGCAGTCCGACGCAAGGACCAAGAGCTTGAAAGGAGCAACTGTCGACTAGTGAAGAGAGGAATACGAGGTGACCTTCGCCAAGGGATGGCGGCCATTCCATAGATTCTTAGTATTGTCCTCACCGCGTCTTCTTCTCTGACGAAGCATCCGCTGACCGAACGAGCAGGATAGCTAAGGTATCTCTATGCCCTGCATTGTGATATGTCCCTTGCATATCGCATATACGAGATCCGGTACCACATACTGTTGGAAGGATGGCAGTGGTTGCGTCACTTGGAGGTCAAATATGCAGCTTTCCTGCTTCAAAGCAGCAATGGTATGCGGGGAGAAAGTCTGGGGTTGGAATCTGCCGTGGCATGATTGGATTGAGAGGGAATACGAGGCACGGACAGATAGGAGACTATAGCCTCGCCACATACCATGGCGAGAGTTTAATCTCAGAATCTCACCTCCTCTGTCGAAGCGCGGGCTAACTTGATGGCCCTCGAGTTGTCTGGTAAGGATAGATTCATGAACAATCCAAGGTATAAATAGGCTGAAACAGTCCGTCCTGCTTCGTAGTCCATCAATCGAGTCTCCCATATCCAAGAACCAAATTCACCATTGCCATCGTCTCTGTATCCAGAATCCAATCGAGGAAAATGAAGTACATCGCCGTCTTCGTTGCCGTGCTCGGGTAAGTCGTTGAATCAGCATCTTCCTCAAACGACAGCCAGCTAACGGGTCATAGCCTTTGCGTATCCGGTTAGTCAATATAAGACACATTTGACAATGGTCCAGTTCCTGATTGATATCTCCAGACGCTCTCGCGATTTCTTGCGGTGCCCAGGGTTCGTCCAAGGGCGTTAGGTGCGTCGCGAGGGACCAGCCATGCCCTGGCGGATTCCGGCCCGTCTTCTACGACGATCCTGCGCCATGCTATAACAACCAGCGGTGCTGTATTTGAGCGCGTGGCTAGAAGCACCAATGTGCCTGAAGTGCCTAAAATTGTTTTCTGAGGAATTAGTTGAAGCCTGGTAGGAGAATATGCAGGCGCTGGGCATAAATAGTTAGGCGGAGATCTGAATAGCAAAGCAGCAAAACGACGCAGATTGAAAATTTTCTTCTCGGTGTGAGTCCAGTTCGTTCGTATACGTATCGGTGAACTCGGTAAACCCGACGGCTGGCGTCGGCCACATCACCATGCATTGCTGAGCCACATCAGCCACAACCAGCGATTAGCGCTCGGTAATCCTGGATCAACAGTGCATTAGCCCAGGCAGATGAGCACCCAGAGTCGTGGAAATGGCGCCTTCTGACAGTTGGCTGATTCTCGAAACTCCACACGTGACGGATATTGCAGCGCAGATCGCCACCCAACGACGGACGAACGCTGCAGCTGCTGCATACTCAAGAATACTGCGGAGTATACAGTCCAGCCTCAGCTTCTGTGTTTGCAGCCATCGTGACAGCAAGCATCGGAGCCCAACTGTGCAGGGAACAATTAATGCTTCTCTGTCGGTGCACAATCATATCGGCAAGCGAGAGCGAGAAAGGCACCTGACCTCAGCCCGCAATCGTGGAAAGTAGTACTGGATTCTCCGCGGCATATTATTGATGGCCCAGAATGAAGCAATTGAGAATGCCGCAAACGGTGAGAGGGCGGAGTAATTGTTGACTCCGTCTGACCTTCGAGCGCGGCTTGAGACTCGAATCCATGGATTTCTTAATACACTAGGGCGCAGACAGTTAGCTGGAGAAGCGTTTACCAAGATCAGACGATTGCATGAAATTAGATGAGCAAGTTGGAGCCGTTGAGCGCAGTGGACAATCACGCCCTGTCCAGTGTCACGGCCGTACGCGCCAAGACCTGACTAACGCTAACTTTAAGCGCAATTATTGGTGAATGCCCTGTTTAAATACAGATCTCCGCTCAATAATGCCTCCGGATTACCAAAATTACGGATAATCGGGCCAGGTCTATTTTTGTTGGAGTTGGTTCAAGTTTCGTGCCAGCGACTCGACTCATTCCCCTTGACCGGGGTTTCTTCTCGACTTCTCCTCATCCTCTGCCCTGCTCTCGGCTTTATTTTCTTTCTTTCTTCCGCTCTTTAAATCCCTCGCGCGCCCAGCCCTCTTCAGCCCGCCATACTGGCTCTGTCGTCACACTCACGAGCCCCTGTTGCCTATCACCTCCCTTCTCCTCGATCCCCGTGCCTCCCCAGACTCGCCAACCCGGCCTTTTCCCACTAATCAATCGGCGATTGCAAGAGTCAGGTGGTAGAGATGTCAACTCTTTTACCAGAGGCCCCCCGCTCAGCTCGAGTACTAGTCATCGACGATCACGAAAGCTCCGACGCATCGACCGCCCCTTCTCCTTCCACAACAGTTAGCTCTAGGAGCTTCGAGACGAAACCTGTTACAACTTCAGATTACTCGAGACCAGCAATGCAACGAAAGGCTTCTTCCCCTCTCGCGCCCGCTTTTATGGTGTCTGCCCCGGGCAAAGTCATCGTATACGGAGAACATGCTGTGGTTCACGGCAAAGCCGCAATGGCTGCGGCAATTTCACTACGATCATACCTTCTTGTTACTACACTCACCAAGTCGCAACGCACAATTACACTGAACTTCCGTGACACAGACCTGAATCACACGTGGAACATTGACGAACTGCCCTGGGAGCTGTTCAAGCAGCCCTCGAAGAAGAAGTATTACTACGATCTAGTCACGACGCTCGATACTGAACTGTACGATTCGATTCAGCCCCACGTCGAAGATATTTCCCCAGATGCTCCGGAGGAGATGCGAAAAATTCACAAGCGCTCCGCCAGCGCCTTTCTGTACCTTTTCCTCTCCCTCGGCTCCCCGCAGAACCCTGGTGCCATCTACACCCTTCGATCTACAATTCCCATCGGTGCCGGTTTAGGAAGCAGTGCCAGTGTCTGCGTATGCCTGAGTTCTGCACTACTCCTTCAAATTCGGACCCTTGCTGGACCCCACCCCGACCAGCCCCCAGATGAGGCGGAAGTGCAAATCGAGCGCATCAATCGCTGGGCGTTTGTCGGAGAAATGTGCATTCACGGAAACCCCAGTGGTGTAGATAACACGGTATCCGCGGGCGGAAAAGCCGTGATTTTCAGGCGTGGCGATTACTCGAAACCTCCGTCCGTCGTTTCTCTTCCAACTTTCCCCGAACTCCCGCTCCTCCTCGTCGACACGCGCCAGGCGCGTTCCACCGCTGTTGAAGTCGCCAAGGTGGGTGACCTACGGAAAGAATGGCCTGTCGTCACCGAATCCATTCTCGATGCGATTGACAATATTACAACCTCCGCCGAGCAAGTTATCCGCGCCCCTAGCCCCGATGGCCTGTCCGACAATACCCTCCAACAACTCGGAACACTCATCCGAATCAACCACGGGTTCCTTGTTTCGCTTGGTGTATCTCATCCCCGACTTGAGCGCATTCGCGAACTGGTGGATTATGCCGATATTGGCTGGACTAAGCTGACCGGCGCCGGCGGTGGTGGTTGCGCCATCACCCTGCTACGTCCGGACCTAAAGGGCGAGTCATTGAGTAATTTGAAACAACAACTTGACGATGAGAACTTTGGTATCTATGAGACTACTCTCGGAGGCGACGGTGTCGGTGTTCTCTGGCCGGCAGTGCTCCGCAACGGAACCGACGAGGAGGGCGGAGAAGAGATCGACCAGCAGAAGTTCGAAAACGCCATCGGCACCGACGGTATCGAGCGTCTTGTCGGTGTAGGTGTTCAAGAGAAGCGAGAGGGTTGGAAGTTTTGGAAGCGGGCCGCTGCTTGAGTTTCAATACTCTCCTTGATATCTGAACCTTGTGCGCGCAACAGCTTTTCCGCGCTCTGGTCATCACCGCTTTCACAGAATAACCCATAACTGGTACGGCCTGACCCTGCAGCCTCATCCACCCTCCCATCCTGCGCCTTGAGAGCGACCAAATCCCTTTTACGCACTGTGCTATATGATATATCCCCACTACCTCTCTCCAACCATCTGCCAAAACCCACCTTCTCCAGCTTAATCCCTTGTATAGTCTAACGCCCGATGGCAGCGTTGTATGAACTTCTCCTACTCTCTTTACCTTCCGCTCCTTTCCCACTTATTTCCATGTTTTATTTTCTAATTCTCGTCTTTGCATTTGGATGTGGGGTTTTTATCGGTTTTGCCATTGATTACTGTGTGGGTTACGTTATGTTGCATATGGATGGGATGGGACGGAGTGCTTCGATTCCGTTTTTAAGTACTCGCTACTATCCCCAAAATAGTGTCTAGTCGTATATTTAGGTATTTACGTACTAATAATATCTATCTACTTAATGACTGTTCCGTGCAATAATAATATATTGCTAGGGTACATGGTGGGGGTTGATAGTATGATGTATGCTGATTCCGCCCGAAGCGGCAAGTATATATAACAGCGCATAATCAGGGTTGGGGTTGGGGTTGGTCATATCTCATGAAAATAACGCGATACGCGAATGACTATCAGACAAGAGTCAAAATCAAGGGTATCGTACAAGCAACTAACACACACACACATATATCATCTTTCGTAGCACTCCATGCTTTTTCAAATCATCCCAAGAAACATCTCGATATCGGGCGGGCGCTGCCTACCCCATCGTCGTCTCCCATCCCTTCTCAATCATAACATCCATCCAATAAACATCACTATCGCCCCTATCCATCCTCCTCCAAACCTCATTAACAAGCTGCAAGCAAACGCTAATCGGTTTCGGCGGCAAGACATGTAAGAATGAGGTGAGTCGGCCGAGGACAAACCGTCTCGTCCGCGAGACCTCGAGCGCGTGAGACGAGATGCAAGGCCCGTTACCCGAGAAACTTAGTTCGCCGTCAGGGTCGCCGCCAGAGCCTGGGTTACTGTTTAGGGGTGGTTGCGGCGGCAGGCCGAGCTCGCTGCTTGAGGCGACGAGGAGGAGCGGCTGCAGGCAGCGGGTGCGGGATTCTTGCGGGATGGTTTTCAGGCGTGAGAGGGTTGTTAGCGCAAACTCAGTCAGCCAGCTGTCGTAGTAGCTTGCGTCCGGGGGTGAGTTGGGAATTGGGGCTGAGGTCTGGTGCGGGGAGGGTTGGTAGGGCGGATCAGTGAACCAGGAGGTGTTTGGGTCGAGGGGTTGCGTGAATGCGTGATGCTGATTTGGCGAGTGGGATGGATGCGGTTGATTCGGTGAATGATGGTGTTGTTGATGTTGCACGGGTAGCCGTCGTTGAAGAAGATCGGGGAAGGCGCGGTATAGTTGAAGAAGGCCTGTGCAGCGGTAGACTTCGGCCATGGTGAGCAGGTGCCAAACGGGGGTTTCGTCGTCGCCGGGCGAGACGATTTCGGCTTCTGTGGGATGGGCTAGCGAGAGGAGGCGCTCTTCTAGCTCACGGGCTCGCTCAAGGGCAATTTGTGCTTGGGCGATATCGGCTTGGGAGGTGAATCTGTGGGCTCGAATGCGTTTCCGTTCTGCTCGAACGAGTCGACCGGCCTCTTGAACGGTGAACTGCGTATCACGAGCGATACCGGTCCAGGGATGAGGGACGCGTTGGAGGACGAGGGATTCGGCGGCGTTTGATGGGGTTAGTGCTGCTGGGAGGACAGCAGCATCGTCTGCGACAAATGAGAGGAGCATCTCCCAATATACGAGGGCTTCTTCGAAAAACTGATAATTGTTGCCGCGGCTTGTTGGGTTGGTCGACTTGGCCAGAGCAGCCGTGTCGAGATGTTGCCGGAGAAGATTGAAGAATGAGATACCGAGGTCTTTCGGGTCGTGCCAGCTTGCAGTTTGTCCGAGCATGAGCAAGGCTAGGAGAGATTTATCGTCCACGGTAGTCTCATTGCTGATGATCTCAATGGCTTCGTTGCGCATCTTCTTACCCAGGGGCCCGAACTGAGGAAAATCATTGACCAGGGTAGCTGCGGCCATACTCTGCATAGTACGACACATGGCAAGCGATGAACCCCACAGGCGGGAAACTGTCGTGCGAAACGGGTTCATCTGACTATCATAACTAGAAAATAGAGCGGCAACCTCCTTGAAGTAGTACTCAATCAGGGTCCAGGACGGATTGTTTAGAGGCTGAGGGATAGAGGTCAGATCCCGCGGAGCGGGACGCACGTGCCCAGAAGATGGTGGAGGATACTGTCTGACAATAGTAGACGGGTCAAAGCCAGGAAAATCTCGAGATTGACTTTGGAGGGCAGGAACTGCGAGAGAAAAGAAAGCCAATGGATCCGAGCCCAGACTTGCTGGCGAGCCAAAGCCTATTGCCGAACCGTCTGCGTGTTGACTTACAGCAGATGCTGGTGATTGAGGACACAGATCAGCTAGCTCCGGTAGGGTATCAGGCTGCTGGAGATCCCACAGTTCGTCGCATAGTCCGTTAGCGTCATCGTCGTGCACCACTCCCATGCCCCCATGGTCGGGGGCATTGATAACGTCGGGAGCTAGCGGAGCTACATGCTTTGGGTTAAGATAGTGCTCGGGAGTAGGCTGCGGTCGAGGATGAGATGCATGACTCGCCTTCCTCGGCGATATCTTGATCTGGGCGTTGAAGTCGATGGAGTCGTTGTCCGCAGCTGTTTCCAGGCCGCCATCTTCACCGGCGGATGGGTTGTTTGTGACCCAGCGCAGAGTTTGGACATATCCAGGGCATTTCACCCCGAGACGAGTACAACGGATGCAATGAGGCTTTTCTTCCCCGCATTTCACCTTTTAATTAAGTTAGCGGCCAAGTTGCGGTCGGAGCCGATCGTCAAGGCAGACTGGAGACTGAGAAGCAACGAACCCGCTTGCTCTTGCATCTGGCACACCCGTTTCGGGACTTTTTCACGCGACGCATCGTTTGGAAAATGTAACCAAATGCGGAATGATAACGGGAGGTGTGACGGAGGAAAAACCCATCGTGGCGGAGGAAGAGGAGAAAGAGGAGAAAATGGGGGAGAGGAGAAGATCTC
The DNA here is from genome assembly GCA_000812125.1 of Aspergillus ustus. Taxonomy (NCBI): domain Eukaryota; kingdom Fungi; phylum Ascomycota; class Eurotiomycetes; order Eurotiales; family Aspergillaceae; genus Aspergillus; species Aspergillus ustus. Next base: position 63,845 of record JOMC01000182.1, read on the forward strand.
CAAGTTGGCGGCTGCAGCGATAGGCTGTGCTGACTGTGATTGGCACGGCGACCGCTCGGGAATCCTTAGAAGGGCTAGGCTGCGGGGATCGCAAGATGGCAGAGATAAGACTTATCTCTGAGATTTGAGATCAGTCGAGCACGGAGAGGGGATGAGGAAAGAAAAAGGTTGCGGTGGAGTTGTCCTCATGAGGCTATACAGTCAAGCCTGCCACCACGGGGCTCTGCCCAAGCTTGGAATTCCACCTCAATACCGAAATTGCGATGAAGCTTTCCCCGGATTTGCCTGCAAGAGGCTAGAGCGAATTTAACGTTGGGGATTCGGCGCGTTCGCGATCATCTTCCCCATTGTCGCGTCGCCGCTCTTCGTCCTCTTCAAGGTTAACCTGAAGAAGGCCAAGTACGGCGTCTGAACGGGACAAAAGGATAAAAACGAAATTTTGGTGTTTTGCGCTAGGATTCTTCTGCCAGCAGAACTTCATTGGAACTAGTTGATTACGTACACATAGGACTTGCTTAGTTTCACCAAATGGCTACTTGTCTTAAGCACCAACGTAGAGGTGCAAGTCTTGCTCGAGTGTATACACAGGGCCCGTACAACTAGGCAAAGAGAAATCCACGTACCTGATTATACTTACCAGCTGGCTTTAAGGCAAGAAGAAAGTAAAGATAAAATAAAATATGGTATGTACCTTATAGGACAATTAGATTGCCCTCTCTACCCTCGTCCGGATCCAAGTTAATTAGATTCTCCCGGTCGTCGCCCTCCTCTAGGTCTAAGTTAATTAGACCAGAACAGTGTCATTGAATCCCTCCAGGTTAACCACCAATTGCATGCTATGTAATTGACCTTCTAGACACTCTATATTTGAAGGCGAAGCTTAATTATAGCATCACTCACCTAGATACCATATCAATTATAAAGTATCTAAGCAATATCATGACGGGAGACATCTGTACAATAGAGATGAGAGATCTCCTCCCGGTATGGCTCAAGGGAAATGGATGGCCGAGGCATTTTAGATAATTATATAAAGAAGAAAGATATACTAAGTTTAAAGGACCTTAAAAGCTAATAAAGAGAGCGGTTAGGTTAGCGGTGTACAGTATACTTGAAGAAGAAGAAGAAGAAGAAGAAGAAGAAGAAGCAGAAGCAAAGCTAATACGTGTTGAAACAGCCTTCGGCGTCTTCGTCTTCTCCGCCGGCCTCTGCATCTTCTTCCTCCCCTTCGAGATCGCCGACTACGCACCCCACGGGTGGTCAACAGGGTACATCATCGCGATGATTAATGAGTAATGTCAAGACTCAAGAGCCTCCAGGGAGGTGCGCAGACCGCAGTGAAAAACTATACATTTCTGCCTGAGGCGTGAATTCAATTGGTGGCAGTGGCAGTTGTCCCTCTATATTATATGGAAATAACAATCTATAAAATATCATCTAGACCCACTTGCTACTCAAGGTGGTATAGCCAGAGGCTATCCTTTATTAGTAGTTTAGGATTATCTGACATAGACTCGACTTGCTCTAACATCAAGTGATATCTTATTCTTTTAAGTATACGTAGATGTCCTAGAGTAAAGCATTGTGTTCTTATTTTTCGTTTCTCTAATTTTGCACAATGACCAGGTAAGCTGACTAACACACTAAGAGACACTATGCTACAATAAAAACCGCGGCGACCACTCCAACCTAAGAAGCACCCCCCAGCTCACCGGAACCCAAGCGCAGGCTTCGTTCTATTCCCCGGATTCCACCCCCAATTTGTCTCCTGCTCGGACCAATCTTCATTCTTAACGAACAAGATCTGTCATTGATGCTGCACCGCTATAATCCTACCAGGGGACCAATAGATCATCCCACTGTTGACCCAAAACCCAAGTGCTGGTTGGCCGACGGCAGGGACGCTCAATTCAGCCAAGGGGCCCTGCTCTTCCCTAAAACCTTCTTCTGTTAGTGGATAGGCTTCCGCGACATTATCTTTGTCGCGAGGCTCGACCATAATATAAACCTTATACTCGATGACTTCGGTCACAATCCCACTGGCTACCTTGATAAATCCCCTGGGAGTAACGGCATACCCCGTGGCCTTCGTGCCGATTAGATGGTGGGGTCAGAAGCCAGACGGGTTTACGTTGGACATTTTAAACAGGACTCCTGTGGTGTTAGCAAGGGGGTTAGTGAAATTAGCAGGGTGTTATTAAAGCTGGTATGTATTAGCCGCTGGTTTATCTCGGTATGGCAAGCGCACAAACTACCAGTTAATCCTGAGGTTGTTCGAGTCAACCTGGGTAGCTTAGACGGGTGGTAGCAGTGTACTCTTATATCTCTGTATATTCTTTGTGTGTTGCGTATATCTATTTCTTTCTCCCTCCTGTCACCTTAAAGTCATTATAGTCTTTGTACTACGATAGACGATATACTTCATTACCAAACCTTCGTAGGACATCCCTTTGTGGGCCTCATTCCCGTGATAACTACCCTCTTTAGATGCCCTTCATAAGAGGCCCGGAACCAACAATGCCGGACGGAAAGAGGCTGATGGCCCAATGGATTAAATGCCGTGGAAATCTTTAAACGCCATGGCAGCTTTGTAGCATGTCCACCTTTGTTGTTCGCTTTGAGACCTCGAGTGGGTGGAATCTCTCTTCATTGTCATGTTGGCTACGTATGGATCTGATGATATGGAGTCTTACTTTTTTTCTATAAAGAAATACCAGGACACAAAGGCCAGCCGATGTTGAGCGCTGCCCCTTCGTAATCCAGGAAGCCGGTCATGGATCCGCTACCCCGTCAGCCCAACAATAGGAAACGGGTTGTCGATATAATGCTACAAGAAAAGTCTGAAGAGTAATCACAAATGTTTATAATACGTGTCTGTATTTAATAAATACTAAATATACAACCTCGCATTGTGTCACACCCCCTCTCTTAAGCATACCAACCATTAGCAAAACTCACCGGAAGCCAAGGGCAGGCTGCGTGCCATTCTGCAGATCTCTCCCAATATCGGTCTCTAGGGACCCCGGCTCAACAATCAGATAGACTTTATCAAGCTCACGCTTGTCCACGATACCAATCGACCAGTAAACCACCCCGTCTCAAATCCAGAATCCGAAGCTCTTATCACTGATATTTGGTGGATTGCATGGCTCCGGTCTGAACTCTCTCCAGTCTAGCGCATACGCTCCCATCATGTCCTCGGTCTGGGGTCTTACCGTATAGAACACCGGGAAGTTGATGACTTACGTGACCGTGCCGGCGGCGAACCTAAGGTGGCCCTCCGGGGTTCTGACGAAGCCAGTAGCAATTGTTCTAATAAGGCTAGACATGGTTGTTAGCTTCCTGGGTGTTCTTGGAACATAGAGGAATGCTGCTGGTTGATGAGCGCTAGCTATCGAATCTTGGAGAGTCCGAGACGAAGGTAGCTGCTGCTCTTGGTGTTGAACCGGGGCTGGCTGGCTGAGCTGAGCTGCTGGTTGGTTGTGATATTTTTAAGATTGGTCTGTTTTGTAGGCTGTATTCCTGCAATTTATATCCGATACTTCTTTGGCCTTCTACTGCGCTAATGCTCTTTATTGCTTGTCTTAACCTTCATGGTGTACTCCTTATACCATGTATATGCTTTAGTCTCACTGAGATAATGACTCAGAGCTATTTCTTTCATATATCACCCTACCTGAAACTGATCTTGCGTTTATAACAACAAATATGCCTAAGTAAAACTTGATAGCGCGCGTTGGAGTCCTTGTCGCAGTTTTTATTATTATATCTTTATTATCAGGCCAGCTCTGTTATTCTAACTCAGAAATATGGCTGTTGAGAGTAGATACGCTTTTATTGCAAGTTCAGGGCACGCTCTCCAGACAAAGAGCGGGATCTAGATTCCATCTAAGGCCAAGCCTTTTATACGGACCATACGGTTCTTATACCTTTAAGGCCATTTGCCGTGTGATCGAACAAATCAAGGAGCGAGTCCCATCTGGAGGTATATAAAGGGGCTTGGGGCAGCTTTGTAACGAGTTCCTCTTTGTTGATTGACACTGTATGCGCAACTTAGCTAATCTCTTTTTAATGTCTAATTACCCCAGGATTTGCTCTGCAATCCTACTAGCCATACATAATGGGGACGTCGTGGACTAGCTAATATACAATGAATGACTGGTTATAGTACATAAATGGGTATGGTTTTATATAAGTCCGGGAGCGTTAGACTAGCTAGCTTGGGGACCATAGTTATGCAGAGGAACCACCTCCTTGTATTTCCTATAGGGGCCATTTCGCGCATTACTCGGTGGAATTCTGTTCTTTGTATATGGACAAGTTCGCTGCTGCTGATCGAATAAAGGGGCCAAAGTGGGTTTGGACACGTGAAAGACCACTTTTATGTTGAAACTCTGATTTATCTATTCCATGCCTATTGCCTGCGATAGTGCAAGCAATAGCAGAGACCAAAACAAAGCTAGAGACAGGATAATAAAACAGCCTCCTATGTTGTGACGCTGGGGCGGAGTTGCGGAGTACTCTCTGTGCTATAGTATATTATATCAGGTGGTCACCGACTGGCCGGGGAATCCTACGGCTTTCCCTCATCCTTGGCGCATCCATTCTTATCCAGAGCATCCGCGTCGCGCTTCTTCAACTTCCTTCATCAGATCAGAATACCTCTCAAATCAACTGGACTCGGTACCAAATCAAAACGCAAACTGAGAATGCCCGCCACCGAAACTGGACCAGACTCGCTAGGGCCGATCTCCCAGCCATTATTTTATGTTCTCGGTCCCCTCCTCGTCGCCTTTTGGTGGATAACCATCCAACACGCGCCCAACGGTGAAGCGAAAATCGACCTCCCGACCACCTGGAATATCGTCTATCTCGGGTGGCTTGAGCCACATGTCACTTCGCCCTACCGCAAGGCTACCGCTCTCGCTGTCTACCTAGGTATACTCGGCGTACAGCTACTGGAAGGCTGGTGGATTCTACAGGTTGACTGGGAGGTTCTCAGCAGCTTGTGGGCGGAGTTCCTTCTGAACGAGAACGCGAACATGTTTCATAATATTCAACTGATGATGGCGCTGGGTGTCTGGGGGGCAGTTGTACTATTGAGCCTTTGTGCGGGAGCCTTGATTGTCGTCGTGCAGTTGTCATGCATTGGTGATGTCCTCAGCATGACTTATGGGACGGCTGGAAGTGTCCAACGCGCAAAGTCTGAGAAGGGACTGGCTGGGTTCAGTGGGCGACAAACCTGACTATTTGTTACTCAACCAATCTGTCTATTTTGCTAGCGAAATGAAACCGGATCACATCAGTTCCGACCACAGTCATAGACAGCGTACTCAGGGGACCTCGGGATTATCCTTATGCTCAGCCCGCCACCAAATGACTCTGAAATTAAGCTTCGCTAAGACTTGTCCCAAGCCTTGGCTATGACCTTGATGTTTTTTGACCCTGTGTCCCTAACGGTGCTAGACAACAGACCGGTGGCTTGATTGATAGTTTGGGCGAGGGAAGATAAAATGTTCCCATCTCCGTCACTTCACGTCTCTGTGAGATTAATTAATTCATTCATTCTAGTCGCTCCGGGATTCCCCAAAATCATGCAGTATAGCCAACGAAAATAGGCCAGCTCTCTTTTCCGAAAACAAAGCTCCCAGCGCTACTGACTGCACTAAAGTGGACCGCCGCCTATAGCGCTCGTTTCATCCATGCCTTTCTGTTGGGGTCCTCTGTCCCTTTGCACGTGCAAACTTCCCACATCGCCCATAGGATAGCGCATTGGCCGAAGATGGCATGGCTCACCAGGAACCCGCCGCAATCAATTGTGCCTTCCATAGATACGCGCCAGGATGCGAACCCCAGAATCTACCCTTGGAAGAGCCAACGCGGTGGCCGAGGTGTCCTGGCTTCTAAAGACGATCTGTAAACATAAATAGTCCGAAGAAGAGAACATGTACTTGAAGGTTTCGACCCATTCTTCTCCAAATCTTACTTCTACTCTGAAGGCACACCAATACATTGTTAGAGTATCAGACCTGCCACCATGCTGATGCAGTCTTCTATCTATATTCATTGCGCATCCTGTACTCGCTGCAGTCATACCTGAGATCGACCGCGCTTCCCTCGCTGGGTATAACCATTATGCTACATTCATCGACCCCGTGGACGGCTTTACTTTCACTCTGCATTCGAATGACTACAAGGGAGATCCCCTGACCATCACCATGAACTCGACGGAGTCTCAAAGAGTGAGCGACTCATTCTTGGGGTACGGTGGACCCAAAAACTCGGAGCTGGAGGGTCGCGACGTCTGCAAGAAAGTAACCATGTGCCTCCAAAAGGCCGCCGACAGCACAAAAACGGGCGCAGTCTTCCTAGCAAATATCAACAAAGCGACGATGCAGCTCCATCTCCGGCTCCATTCAGAACTACTTCACGGCCAACAACTACGCGAATCTGAATTCCGTGCTCCAGGGCGCTGTCGTGGGGCTCGTAGTCAATATAGCCTCCGCGCTGATTACCAACGTCTTCCTGAACTCCGACCATAGTCTCCAGGGGCAGAAGAAGAGCGATTCATGCGATCTCCACGATAGGAGTTTCTTGGCGAATGAGTTTGCGAGTGCCGTCGGGGAGTTTTGCGTTGCTATCCAGAAGGCGCAGAGTACCACCACCGAGACCCATTTCATTGCCGGGGATGTGGCCAACAGCGGATCTCATACCGTGAAAGGAAAGCGAGCAACGACCAAAGCTTTTGTGGCGGCGCAAGCTGGGAATTTCGGCCCGGTCTGCTCCGCTATGGGGATCACTTGGAAGAGGTTGTTTGGATTCTAGCCCGCAAGGAGGCCGGTGTATCCGTGCCTTCCAGTGCACCCACGTGCCTAATCGCCGAAGGAGGTTGGGTGCAGCAGAAAGGCACAGATAGTTGATAGGGGTGCCAAAGCGCTCTATCTACTTGTATCAGCCAGACAAGGCAAAGTGCATTAGAACATGTCCACACTGCTAATAAATCACACATCGCAAGTTCGCCTGGTCATCGCCGCGTTTTCCGCATACAGGACAACGCCTATGAGAGTAAACCCTGCATTTGGCTGGGCTGCAGTCTAGTAAAGCTATTCAAGTGTAGCGTAGTTGTGAGCTTGTTCAGCCTACATATGTACCTATCTCATACGGAATGTCTCTGCTCTTTCCAAGGTTCTCCTGGTGCACCGCCTATAGACTCCCTCTCTCCAGGATGTCTCTCCTTCCAACATAAAATGCTCTGGAAAGCTTCGGCAACTTGAAGCGACAGTCGTGGACCGCAGGCTTGTGACTGCTTTTTATGCCTCACTAAAACAGCCCACTCGGCCCATGGATCGAATTGATCCGAGGATCTTGCACTGAAAAGTATCGGCGATGCCTTCATGATGATATAGACTCCGAAAGGGTGGTCATGTTGTTCAGGGCGAGATATCGTCTTGACCCCGAAGCCACTGCAAGCTTGCCTCTCCGCCCCTTTGATAATAAGGAACGATCTCTCGTGGCCCCACCCTATACGAGCATAGCGGCTCAGCCTCGATTTTGACTCATCTCAGACTCTATCCTGCAACTCAACATGCCAGGTTAAATAATGGCATCTTGAGGCAGTTAGTGGCTTGCCTGACATCTGGGAATAGTTGTGACTTGGGGACTTTGTCACTCGCGCAAACACTCACCAAATATTATGTATCAGCTCGAGCAACTCTTCAGTATGAACATCAATATCCTATGAAAACGACTAAGTGGTACTGGTATTTGCCATTTTCCCCAGGGTCCCCAGCGGCGGCATCTCTTTTGTTCCGGTATACTGAAGAGGTTCTGTACAATTCTCGCACACTTGTGGTTACCAGCTGACGCTCTACAGGAAAGGAATATCAGAATAGGAATACCACGGCTCTGTGAACTTACGAGTTACAGCCTGGCCAAGCGCAAGCAGGGTGGGACTCTCGTGTAGGACGGCCTTGCAGACAATGGCTCGTTCGCGCCGGTATGTAGGATAGTAACAGCACACAATTACTAGTGTTCTAGCTCTTTCGATCCTAGTACGCCTTGTTCTCGTAGATTGCCTACTAAAAGTAAATCCCTCTTCCTCGGTGATTGTGTTCCGCGAATGAACTTATGGAGAGTTGGCTGCGATGCACTTCGTGATAGGGAAGGCTTGAATAATTCTTGAAGCTAGCAGGGGAACCCAGTGTTCTATTCCCCGAAATTACTCTAGGCAAAAGGCATCAAATTTATTCGCGAGTCACTCCTGACTTATTTCACGGCTGTTCTGGATTTTGGCTGCCCTGGTTCGCCATCCACACCCTCACGCCTGTTAGCTTGTTTCGATCCAAATGAGCTCCCTCATGGACCTTCTCTAAAAGCTCGGAACCCTGGCCGTTAAAGCCAATGCCCACTTCAGCCACAGTGACCCGTTTGAAGATCTCTTCCATGAGCCCGCTGCCCAGAATCCCTTATACCCCCAAGAACGGCCCCAACCAACAGCACCGCACTCCCGCGACGGCAGAAAATAGCATCTGGTCAAGCTCAGGAGTCTACTATATACTATATTAATTATTTAATAGTCTGTCAGTATATACTTTGTCCATAAAAAGTTACCACCTCCAGTAGAGCCTCAACATCCAACAGGGGTTGCGAGCAGAGGGCCACGCCAGCTATTTGGGCTTCAGGGCGCTAGACCTGACGAGTCACAAAAAAAAGGATTTCAAAAACATACAACCAAGATACGCACGCGGGGTAATCAACACTCGCTCTGGTGCTTGCGAGTCTTTGGATCTCTGCGCTTTTCCCTCGCACTATTACTAACCACGTTTGACTATGTCTCCATCTCCGATCTTTTTATGCGGTCCAGCGAAGACCACCTAATCCGTATCCTGGATTCAGCATGGGCTCGATATCTGAATGATAGTATAATCATAAATTACCACTTGTGCGCGGAGATATCGGCCCAAGATACTCCGAACGGCGCTGATCAGCCCACCACGGCCGAGGATCGAGAGCCGAGGCGATATGTAATAGGTCGAGACCGTTTCTTTGTTACTCAATGGATCATACATAATCTAGGGCCGAACTAGCCGGTAAGTCACCTACTCTAATCCGCGTTGTTGAAGCCAACTGGTCGAACCACACCAGAATAAGGTCATCCAAAACCCGCTCGACGATCATCACATGATGGTTACACAAGCCAGCAAGGCCTGATTTAAATCATTAAAAGCATCCTCTTGTCCATCTCTCCACACTCTGCACCTCCCCAGACCCAGTCCATAGCCCTAGCAATACAACAAGACTCCCTCTCCTTAATACGCTGTAAAAATGGCCGACTTCCTCCCACACCCCCGACCCCCTCGAAACCAGGCTCCTTCCCACCGGAAGGCGTCCCCATCGCCCCACCCCCTTGGACCCTGCGCGCAACGAGCTGGACATTCCTCTACACCGACATTACTAACAAGACCAACTCCCCGGCTCAAAACCCAAAAGGGAGGATATCCTTTCATGTGCTGAGTCAGCCCTGGCT
>JOMC01000183.1:0-11440 GCA_000812125.1 Aspergillus ustus
ACCCTGTGGTCGTATGTGATAGACTGCTCTAACCTTGGGTATAAGTAGATCAAGTCAAGGAAGAACTGCTCAATAGCTAGTTGGGAGAGCAGCTACTACGATACCGCACACTTGTCTGTCGTCCCACCTACCTCGTGTGGAAAGGCAAGGCAGGTACGAATTTATCGATTCGATCTATGAAGATATATATCAAGGGCCAGTGTTTATGCCCTGGCTAAGGACCCAGCTCTTTGGGTAACTAGGTGTCTGTCCTGGGATCAGTGTCTGCACTACAATCCTGGTAGGAGATGTGTGTGTGTGTGTGTGTGTGTGTGTGTGTGTTGCTTTTCTCTGCCAGTTCCACTTGTTGACTCACTCGTTCATGTATGTATGACATTAGATTAGGTATGGTAAAGGCTATCCCTACCTAGGGATCTTCCGCGATATCCTAACATAAAAGCCACTCTGCTTGACTAACCACGCATTAAACAACATCCACTCTCTATCCGGATACGCCAGCTCGATCTGTGCCAACAATTAGCTATGGGCTGCTGAGGTGGGCGATGAAGGAGCATTTTGAGGAGGAGAAGGTGGCCGGGAAGGAGATTTGGCCTGCGAGGAGGGTTCCGCATGTTAACGGGCAACTGCGGGAGGATGAGGACTTTGCTGAGATGTTGTGTGCGAGCTCTTCTACATGTTCTGGAAGTGGGAGTGAGCTTTCATGGTAGTGGCCGCGAGGACATAGAAGACGAGTACTTGCGAGTACGATTTATGAGTTGTGAGGCATGTTATATATTGTGACATACGATACCGCTACAATTTATTTCATTCAGGGTCCGTTCAGAGTTACGTACGCCTCGCCTTAATAATTTAGCCCAGTAGTTGGCCCTTTTTCCAATATACTACTTAGTCGAGTATTCAAGCAGCCAACGCACGTCAATTAGCCAGCAACCTATAGCGTAGTTAGTCATATCTACGTATGGATGTATAGTATCTATCCATTCTACCCCTCCCTGCCAACTTCTGGCCTCCGGCGCCTACGATGGTATACATACATACATACATACATAGTGCGTCTCTGAGATCAGCGGCGCGGGCCACTATGTACATGAGCACTGAAACATCATTATGTACTAAAGTCATATCTTTCTCTCGAATATCAAACCCTAATTTAGGATCTTCCAGGATTCACTCGCGCTGCTACGAATAATATATTATAAAAATGGTTGTCTGTTAAACACAAATCTTAATGGAGATAGATCTATCTAGCCCACCAAGCAGAGGTGGTGGTCGGGCAGCGCAGGACAGGGGGCGTTGAGCATGAGCACTGGCATCATATTCTTGCCTATTTGGACCAAGCAGCATGCAGTATAGTTACACACAGCTTCTCACGTGTGCTTACTTACTCACTTACCTTCCTTCACACCTCGCTACCCCTCCCTAGCCGTGGATGAAACGAAACGATTGTTTTTGAGTCTTTTTATTTAGACCTCCCGAGATACAGTTACATGGTTAGTTCTGCGGGGGATGCATATTCAACAGAGAAATGAGAGAGTATACATATGCCACTGACATCTGACTGACTGATAACAGCATAACAGAGAGATTCTTCGGGGTCCTTCGAGTAGGAGGTCTCTACGAAGCCTTGCAACTTATAATCCCACATCATTGATTACCAGTCACCTCACTACTGGGACTCAACGCGAACACAATGGAGCCGCTCATCGCAATCAGCCTCGCCGGCAACATCCTCCAGTTCATCGATTTCTCCTGCAGGGTGATATCCGGCGTCAACGAGATCTGCTCTTCAACGAGCGGTGGCATGACCGCCGCGAACGCGAGTCTGAGTATTCTGGTAAATGATTTGAATGCCGTGACGCAGAATCTGGTCCCCGTCCGCGACGCCTTCCCTGCTACGAAAAGGACTGAAAATGAGAATGAAAATGAGAGGCAGCTCCACGCCCTAGCTGCGCAGTGTTGTGCGTTTTCCGAGGAGCTCGATGGGATTCTTCGGCGGCTGAGGGTTGTGAATGATAATAACAATAGTAGGAGTTCGAGATGGGAGGGGTTGGTGGTGATGTGGAATAGCATGCGCAAAGAGAAGCAGATTGATGCGATGGAGCGGCGGCTGCAGGGGTTTCAATCGCAGATCTTGATTCGATTGCAGCTCATGTTCAGATTTATTTCTTTTTTTTTTGATGCTGATTGTTTCGAAGGAAGATTCACTGATCGTGGTTTCAGCGAGAATTGGAATGAGCAGAGTGATTTCGTCAATAGCCAGCTAGAGGCTCTTCGAAGCGAGGGCAAGGCTCTCGAGAATAGAACGACATCCCAGCTGGACCAGTTACACAAATCCATTTCGACACTCGCCGAGTCTCTAAAACTGCAATCGACTTCACCGCAGGAGTCAAATGAAGGACTACAACTGGGTGAACTGGCCACTTCGTTATCCGAATTCCGGTCCGTCACGACTTCGCTCTCACGCCAAAATAAAGTCCTCGAGCGTCTGGCATTCTCATCTATGTATAGCCGCGAGGGCAGCATTGAGAAGGCCGAAAGTAGCACTTTCGCGTGGATGGTTGACCAAGAAGCTCAATCGTCAAATGACCTGAGCAATGCTGCTACTACTACTAATAGCAGTTCTGAAGACGATAATTATAAGCGGATCGTGCAATGGAGGACTTACGAGAAGGAGAAGACGAAGCAGGAAGCCCTAAGGCAACGTACTCGAGAAGAATTCCTAACATGGCTCAACTCCGGGGGGCACATCTTCCACATTTTCGGCAAGGCCGGATCGGGCAAGTCGACGCTGATGAAGTTCCTTGCGCAATCTTCTCGGGTAAAGCAGGAGCTGGAAAGTTGGGCTGGAGAGCATCCTTTGGTTTTCGTTCGATTCTACTTCTGGAATTCAGGTGATGCGACGCAGATGTCTCTCGAGGGTCTCTATCGGAGCCTGCTGTTTGAAACATGCAGACAAAAGCCCGACCTGATTCCTCGCCTCTTCCCGGAGAATTGGCGGAATCAAAGCTTGGGCTCAGCGCCTATACACTTTGATGAAGTCAAGACGGCATTCCATCGTCTGATCCAGGAAGCAAGCTCGTCCGAGTGCTATTTCTGCTTCTTCATTGATGGGCTGGACGAATTCGAGGGCGACGAGGTCGATCACTGGCGTCTCGCGCAAGATCTCCAGTCGTGGACAGCCCAGGCGCAGAATATCAAGCTCTGCGTCAGCAGTCGTCCGCATATTCCTTTTGTTCAATCTTTCGCGAATGGCTTAAATCACCAGGTCCGGATCCACGAGCTCACCTGGGTCGATATCTCTGACTTTGCCGTCGCCATGTTCCAAAAGGACTCCAATTTCGATCGCATCAAAGACCTATACGAAGACTTGGTTATTGAGGTTGTGAACGCCTCTGATGGGGTCTTTCTCTGGGTAAGACTGGCTGTGCGCTCCCTCTTGAAGAGCGTTGGATACCGGGCCAGCGAGAAGGAACTGAAAAGGAAACTGAAATCACTGCCGAAGGGACTAGATGAACTCTTTGATCAGATTCTGAACTCCATCGATCCCGACGATCAGCTCTTGTCAGACCAACTGTTCCTCCTAACAACCCCCAATCTCTGTCTCTGGCAACCGGTGGTTCGCAACGCGATCGCATACTCCTGGCTCGAGGATCTCGACGACGATCCAAATTTCCCGTTTGAATCTCCCATGCAAGCATACACAGAACAGGAAATCGACGAGCGGCTCGAGCGCGTTTCGTGTCTGTTGGACCGCCTCTCGCGGGGTTTACTTTCCATGTCCCCGCAGCGCAACTGCAGCCGCGAGAGAGACGGGCATAACTACTTCACGTACGAAGTGCGGTTCCTCCATCGCAGCGCCCGTGACGATATTGTGAACACCCGCACGGCTCAAATGCAGACCCGTGTACCGCCAGACTTCGATGTCATCCCCCGGATCTTTCGCCTGTTGCTGGCAGAGCTCAAATTTGCGTTGCCCACGCTGTATGATAACAGACCTAGGATGTGGGGGTGGTTTGGAGGGCAGGGAGGCGCGATAAGGGCGGCAGTTCACAGACTCCTCACGGTGATGGACGGCGCTCGTAACAGACACAGGTACGAGGTGCCGTCACGGTTCTTTGAAGAGGCCAGCCGGATTGTTCAGCATCACAGTGACGGAGAAGGAGGTCCCCTTCCTCTTCCTCTTCCTCTTCCTACAAATCAGCAGATCATCACGGAGCCCAAGGGCCACATATGGGGAGCCAATTTACAGTGCATTGGCCTGCAGGGGCTTAGTATGCGAGAGTCTAATCATTCTCCGGATTTTCTATGCGAGGTGGTGTACCGTAGGCTGGAGGGATTTCTCTCGCCCGACCTGATGAGGCATCTGAAAGAGCAGAACACCATATCGGGTCCAAACTTACTGCTCGCTGCTGCGCGCTCCCACAGCCTGAAGCTCGTACAGCAGCTTCTTCGCGAAGGGCGTACCCCGAAAGAGCTGGTGCCCATGGAGCCGATCTGGCCGTTTGACAGGAACTTCCAGGAAGCGGCCACAATCCCAGCGTCCCGAGCTGCCACGTCCGTGTGGCTGATCTTCATATATTACATCGTTCGGGCGTTCCTCTTGGGGGGCTTCACTCGTGACGCGAAAGCGCAATGGATAGGATGCCTAACAGAGTTCCTGCAGTACGATGTTGATCCCGCAGTCCAGTGTGTCGTGAGGATACTTCCCTCATTTGGGGATAGTCTTGACAGGGAACTGATTCATAATCAGGAGCGGTGGAAAGATCAAGGCGAAACAGACGAAAGAGTGGTGTTTGATTTACTGGAGTTTCTAGAGTTGGCTGGTGGCCCGTCCAACAGCAACAGCAACAATATGATGGAGGTCGAGGCTCTCTGCGAGAAACTAAAAGCCCAAGTTGCGGAGGAGGTGACGCCTGCCCGCGGGCCTCGAAGAATTTTTCACCAACGCGGCGCTCTTTCCAAGATCCTTGAAGAAATCGTCGCTGCGGGCAAGCGCGACCGGCATCGTGCGTACGGATTGTGCCTGGGCCTCGAAAGCGTCATCACTCCTTCTGAAAGGTTAGACACGCCTTTCACTTTCCGGATCACCTGAACCAGGCGATGGATTTATGCTATTTAGGCTTTCCTAGATTGTGTTTGATGAATCGATGCAACGGCCTTAGTATTGAGCACTACGCAGCCTCGGCATCTTTATACTACATAAGGGGGTGATCTACCAACAGAACACCTGTTTCCTTCTTGAGCAATTACTTTAGAGAGTAAACAGTAGTCTTATAATCTTCAGGTCTATATTGATGGGGGGGTATTACTGCGCAGGAGAGATACTCCTTAGGAATCTAATATCTCCTCTATCGGTTGTACTTGAAAGCATAAGATTAAGCACAGCTAGGCGGGCGCGCAAGCGCTATGCCCCTCCCTCTGTGTTTCTTCTTCTTCTTCTTCGATGGCTAAGCTCCACCCAATTCATCCAACTGACTGCCTGTTTTCTACCTCAAAATGGTCCCCAACCCGCATTTGTAGGTCTAGGGGCAAGAATATGCTACTACTGATTTGACCTACGAGGTGGGAAGCGGGGATTATGCAAACCAAACTCCCGGGTGCTCCAGGAAGAAGAAGAATAATAAGCCTGCAGCTTCGAAGACCCTCACAGCTGAACGGGTAAGTGCCTTTTAGAGAGCCCTTGGGTGGCCCCCAAAGTTTATGTTGAGAAAAATGATACTAAGAACAAGAGGGTATTATTATACAAGGAGGGCGACGTAGATTTGATGTGAAAGACGACCCAGATATCTCATACCGTGAGGTCTGTTATCAATATACTGGTTAATAGGCGGCAGGAGGAGGAATTCATGCAGACAAAACGAGCTTAATCAAACCGGACTGTATTAGGTTTTTCTGATCATCATATCATACTTCGGGCTCTCTCTCCGGATCAGGGACCGGACTATAATTCGTATCCTGGGTAGTCTGGTCTGCCGATTCCTGTACCGATGTAGGCACCAGGAAACCGATATCAAGGACCAGTTGCTCCTTGATATCTCCGCTCTGAAAAGAAAAGCCGGGAAGGCTTTTCGACTTCGAATCTATCTTCTTTGTTTTCACGGGGACCGTAGACCAAGCGCGATCCAAGACTGCAGGGAGGGAGTCATCGTTCATTATATAACTATCCTGAAGCGGTTTATTCAGGACAAGCCGTAGATTATCGCGAGGATTATCTGGACGATTGATCAGGTCGATGCTGACTCGGCCTTGCATTTCTTTGGGGACCCGCGTCAGGGTCTCTTCCTTCCATATGCCCGTCGACGTGAGGGAGTAAAGGGTTTCCGAGTGTTCAGACTCCAAGGTCATCAGGCGAGACATCTCGACGTGGCCCCGTGGAAGTTTGGTTACGATGACTGAGCTCTGCGACTGAACGATGGGTTTCTTCTCCGCCGCGATGCTCCGTGCCATGTCTAACGAGGGGTTTGTGGTCGTCGAACACGACACATCCGATGGAGTTCTCGCAGCTTTGCTGAGTATGGGAACGGCGCCGTTAATTCCGGAGTCTTGATCAAGTAGCAGGCCTGCTGGATTTGAGGAGAAAGAAGTCATCAGGCTTGCAAACCCAAATTCGCCCTCAACGGTGGTACCTGATATGTGCCTGCCGTCGGGAGAAAACTTGATATCGATCAACGGCGGGTGGCAGAGCGGGTGAGGATTCTAGGGAGTGGACGGCTGGTTGATAATGTCGGCTGGACGCTCAAAGAACCACGCATACGTTTGCGAGAGTCCGTTGTACACCTGTGGTATGAACAGAATTGGCTCGGTGGGGTGGAACTCTACGCCTTCGAGGGATGTGCAAAGTGATATGTCCAGGTCCGCAAAGAATTCCGTTGACGCGACTGGGACATAGTTGAGACTGTTTGGTATCTCCTGTTTGTTTTGAAGCACTTGGACTAGCCATCTAGTTGGGCTTAATTTTTGTCCCTTGTAGACCTCGTCAACAGAGTAGTGAACCATCACCAGATATTTCCCCGTTGGGCTAAATTTGGCTTTGGGCTTGTCTCGAAATAGAGCAGCTGCATACTCAGTATCCCCTCGGAAAGGGGTCCGGAGGCGCTCTGGCTTTCCAGGCAACTCCTGGTAAAGGCCCAAGCGCTCTGCACCGCCAGGATCATTATTGTCCGACCTTTGTTCTACAATGCTGACAACAACGTTCCCAATAGCCACAGTCCGAACATCAGCCGAGATGGCGGCTGTGGTCCATATATTAATATTGCCGGGCGAAGCCAATGCCGGGTTTGTAGGGAACCAGAAGATCCGATCAGCGGGCAGATTGACCTCAACGGCGTGCAAGACCTTGCCGGTGTCCAAGGACCAAATTTCATACATGGCTTTCCAGTCGTTATCGGAAGTATGTCGCCGCTCTATGTGGACATCACCAAGCGAGCTCAAACTTGAGATTGGTCGTTAGTATTTAGAGATTCGTCTGTAGAGCTCAAGGCACTCACCGTGATTTGAAGAACAATTTGACAACGCCAACCTCGCTTCCACATGAGGAGGTCTGGGAGAGCAAAACAACATGTGGCAACTGAGGAGCCTCCTGCGTGTTCAAGAACCTGACCTTTGCCGTATTTTTGCCGCCCCAGAACCGTGACATGGTAAAGCCAGGGACACTGGGTTCCCATATCTCATGGGGCTCGCGCTCAGGAACTTCTCGCCACGACGATTGAAGTCTTATCAGATCATCCGAAAGTTGAGTAACTTGATCTCTGATTTTGGCAACTTCTCCGGCTCCAGAAGGGCCTCTTATATTGGCGTCTTTGGCGGATCCCCTTTGTGGATTTGGATTTTGTGTCCATTGGGATCTACTGATCCTGGGAAACCGCCCGTATAAAAGAGATGCCTCGATCCACATTGAGATTGTCTCCCTTGCAGACAGAAGCTTCAGCGAAAGGGCCACTACGCGCTCCAACTCCATGCCTGAATGCTCACCCGAAGTTGTGCCGCATACGCCTCGTTGGAGATG
This sequence comes from Aspergillus ustus, assembly GCA_000812125.1. Lineage (NCBI taxonomy): Eukaryota > Fungi > Ascomycota > Eurotiomycetes > Eurotiales > Aspergillaceae > Aspergillus > Aspergillus ustus. Next base: position 8,006 of record JOMC01000183.1, read on the forward strand.
ATCTGCCCAATATTTGGTGGCATAATCCAAGAAAGCATATTTCGCATTCAGTTCCTGCGCGGTTAGTCTCTTAGACACCATTCCAAATGGCGCCCCTGGCACCAGGTAGAGTAGGTACGAGATGCAGCAGAGTGCCATGTATTGGTTGGACATGGCGGGGTTTATGAGATCGGCAATGGGAGACGTTCCACCAAGTGTAGCTCCGTCTCCGGAGAAGAACTCCTTGGCGGAGAGATGGAGAAAACGGATGCTTGTATCTCTGGATATCTCCAGCATCGCGCCCGAGAGTCGCGCAATGTTCTTCCGGACGTCGGGGATCTTATCATCTTCCTCGGGTGGCCTGTCAATTGGGATGCCGGCACAAACCTCCAGCTCCCTGTACGAGAGTGGTCGCAGAGAACGCGTTACCCATTGGAACAGCCGCTTTATCCTGAGTCCTACCGCTCGTGGCCATTGTTGCTCAAGGCTTTGGAAAATGGCCGTGTAGGCGTTGTCCAGACCCTCGAGTCGGTTGAGATTCTCGATGGCCTCACGCCGTTGCTTGATGGTCAGAGCTGGACAACTCAAGTATTGCATGAGCAAAACAACCCACATGAACATGCCATTTGCTCGGGAAAGAATGCGGTCGACTACGAGGGCGAGGTCGTACTCATGCTGGTCGAGCGTTCCTTCCTCGTGCAACTCGCCCACGTGCTTCTCGAGATACAGCTGCATATCTCGCTGATTCTGCTCATGGCCGAGCATGATTCTACTGCAACCGCTGCCTAGTAGTGGATGCGGCTCAATAGTTGGTCTGCTGAGGAGTATGAGGCCGCAGTTGCCTGCGCCGGCGATTGTCTTTTCAATATTACTCACAAACTGGCGGTGTTGCATGCATTCATCTACACCGTCAGCAACGAGTAGCCCGCCTGGAAGGCTCCGAAGCAGCAGTTGAAGGAGACCCAAAACACTTTTGTTTGTGGCGGTAGGATACACGTGGTGGCCCTCTGCCATAGAAAAGGTCGCAAGGTCGAGTATCCTTCCATTGTATCGCCACGCGCTGACAATCTGGGCAAGGAAGGCGCGCATGGCGCTCTCATGGTCAGTCTTCCCCTCGCGCTGTTTATCGAAGAAGAAGAACGCTAGGCCGAACTTTGCAGCGCTCGCATTGCTGTTGCTACCGACCGCGATGGATCCTTCGTGGCCACTACGGCTCTGGTCCTTGGCTGACTTCGAGGGTGCAGGAGGAATTGCGAGGGGCCTGAGGTTGTCCACAAGGCTGGTGCAGATGGTTGTCTTGCCATATCCTGGTTTACCTGCTATCCCATCAATTGCAGTGCACAACCCAAGACACAAACCAGGACATGACGCTACCTTGAATAAGAAGAATTTTCTCATCGATCTGGGCTCTAGGGTCCTGGAAACTAGACCACCACTTTATATAGAGAGGATTCTCCTGTATCCACTCGCAAGTGCCATCCAGCCGTCGTTTCTGTGCGCTTTCATAGACCTCCAACCAGTCTGGAGCGTTTACCCATCGCAGTATCTTCTCGGCTTGCTCATCTGGGAAGCAAAAAGTCAACAATGAATACTACTTTGTGTGATTTTATTTTTTAACCCACCCATGGTTTTCCTTGCGTTTGCTGCGTTTTGCGCCTCTGTGCTCCTCGTATCTTGAAATAAACGCCAGTGTCTCTGTCGTGGATGCGCAGTTGATCTCTCTTTCGAACACCTCACTATGATGCTTCAGGTTCTCGAGAATCTCTGAGAAATGCTTATCAAAGGGTCTCCATGCGCTGCGCCGGAAGAGGCTCCATCTTGCCCGAAGACCTACCGCGGCTTCTATTAGAGGAAGAAGAGCCAAAAAAGCACTGCAACCAGGAAATCGCCTTTGAGGGATATACCTTTATCTCCGTGTGAGAGCAATTTGCATGTGCAATAGCAGAACTCGAGGATATCACGATAGACCCTCGACAGCGATTCGGGAATTCTCTTTGGAATGCCACCTGCAGAACTACCTTCTTTCCCGAACCGTTCTTTGACGGCCGAAACGTAGTCAACATATGCTGGAATCACTGCTGTAATGTGGTCAAGCATTGTGCAAATCCGATCAAGGAAAGTAACATATTGATTTGTGAGCTGTACATGGTGAGTAGGTCAGCACCGGTATATTATATCCCTCACCCCCCAGCCAGCTCATAGAAGACTATGCGACTATGCTTATGATCACGATCATACCTGAAACAGCAACCGAAGCGATCCCCAGACCAGCGCGGCAAACGTCGGATTCGACTGGACAAAAACATTCACAATGTCAAAATAGGGCTGCAGTTTGAGCGCCAACTCGTTGATCTTCCTCGCGCACGACATGACCTGAGACTTATTCTGCGGATGGCTCCGTGCCTCCTGATCGATCGCCTTAATGAGTGATTCTGCATCGCTAAGTTCGCAAACTGGTCCGTTCCTAAATCCCGAGTGAAGGAGTCGCGCGTTGTCTGGAACAGCTCGATCGCGTAGGTGACGCTACCTACTACTGCAAACTCGAACACAACAGAACAGTGGTGAGCCTCTTCCTTTCCCTTTCATCAAACGAGGTCATATTTTGATGGTTTTCACTTACCCTGAGATCTGCTAGCTTTGCTGGCTCCCTGGCCAGGGTTCAGTGAGGCCATTTTCGCGCTGCGCAAGAGCAGAGAAAGTCGTCAACACTCCCCCATCTAGGCAGGCAGGCGGCTAAACCCTGAGAAAGTGTGAAGAACCCCTCCACCCAGAAGATTTTCTTTTAGCAAAAAAAAAAAAAAGAGCAAATCGTGAAACTGCCTTGAGCACTGCCCCGCTTACTTTGCAAAGTCAACCTCGTCCAATCGTGCTATGCCACGACAAGTGTTAACGCGATATACTGCGCAAGGAGCCTTCGTGTAACGAACAGACGCCCAGCACTACTAAGCCTTCTATGCCCATAACTTGGTTTATACCATACAGCGGGAGCTGTTTTGTTCTTCTAGGCCAGACAGGATCAGTAACACAATGGTTACAGTATACAATAACTATCTATGTATTTATATAGAGGGGGGGAAACCGGCTTTGCGTCCTCTTCCCGGGCGTGGATCGGTTGCTACTCTGGAGCTTCACTACTGATAAATAAACGCAAATCTAGCTGAGGAGAAACTGTGGTCCTTGTGATTTCGACTATAATTCTTTCCCCATTTTACAGGCTACAGGGCATTTATTCAGCCATTGAAGATAACTAGTCCGTGTGGGTAGCGTACATGACATGCTTTGAGAGGCCATTCGAACATAACGTTTATTCATGATTAGCTAGGCATGGCAAGATTTCTAGAGTCCAATCGGCAATATAAAACCCACTGCGCAGTTCTATCATCAGCAGTAGTACTGGTTTTTTTTTTTTTTGTCGTATCTCCCAGCCTCGGGGGGGGGGGATGGGGGATGTTGGGG
>JOMC01000184.1:0-38588 GCA_000812125.1 Aspergillus ustus
GTTTGTTGTTAACCGTTTGTTGTTAACCGTTTTTTACTAAGTCTCTTTCTGCTAACCGCTTTCTACTGTTTACTGGCCGTTTCCGTAAACCACCCTCTGTTAACTAACCTTGGGTCATGGATTCTTGGTTAAAATTTATTGTTTGAGCTATAGGAACTACACGACCTAAGAGGGTGTGGTGGTGAAGGCGGTATTATTGGGCGAATCTTTTTCAATGCCCTCTGTATCTAGGGTACAGCGTTCAACAGCAGATTTTCGTCATATTTTGCGCCCCTTTTTTTTACACTCGGAGTTCCAAAAAAAAAAAAAAAAAAAAAAGGGGAAAAAAAAGGGATCAGTGCCAATTTCACCCACCACATGTTCTTCCTCCCCATCCCGTTGGCCTTGGCTTTTTCATCGCGCATCGATTTTGTGCATCCTACCAACAATGTCTCGCACACTTCCTCTCAAAAGTCATTCAACTAATTTCACGACACTTGGTCGTATGCAGCACCCTAGCTACCGTTCATTGCTCTGTTGAATACGCACATCCGGTCGACTCTCAGCAGCGCGAACCTCACCTGCCTCCTTGATTTCCTTATCCTTTGGTCGCCAACCATTTGCTGATCACTGCGAATGCCATGGATGCTTTGACAAGCTTGATCTGGGGTCTCCACGTCCTTGTACCGTCTATGCCATCTGTTTTATCCTCAGCCATCGTGCTACGTTACCGAAGAGTAGATCCCGCTGCGTTCATCAAGACGCGTCGCTGCTCAGTCTACGGCGTGCAACGAAATACACACACACACAATTCATTACGCCCGGAGGCATCAAGCCTAGAGGGCACCTATACGCTATTTGATCTTTCCATTGCATACATTTTGTCATAGTCTCATTTTCGAGAGGAAAAGCTGAACCAGCTGCAAAAAACCCCTCTAGCCCATACGGGTATGTCCTTAACGATTTCTTCTTCTTGTTGTCGTCATATCACCTCCCCCAAAAGCAATAACCCATCCCTCTGTGACACCGGACCCCTACGTGTCCATTCTCGATGTAGTTTCGTGAACCTCTTCCCTGAGTAGCGATTTACCGAGAGTACTTCTCATATTAACGCCCGAAGTAGCTGACTGCCTCGCTGGCGGCAACACCAGATAGCAGACGAAGGACTGACGAATCGACATGCGATCGAACCGGTAGGGCAGGTGAGTTATTGTGAATAAAACCCGGTGAGTATAGGTTGAAAATGGGTAGGCAGGTCGGTTGTTCGAAGGCTCGTCGACGTTGCGAAGTTGTCGACGTGTTCTTTTGAAAGCTTCCCGCCGCGTCGTCACAACCAATAAAGGAGTTTCCGCCGGAGTTTCGATTTGGAAAGTTCTCAGCTTCGGTCAGACCTTGCAGTCCAACTTACTGACATCCCTCACCACGAGAAGGTGACTTTCCACGAGGGACGCAACGAAATACAGTATGTCCCGAAACTGGTGCGCCCACCTACACTCTTCGATTGTGTTTCAGACCCTAATGCCAAGATACACTAGTCTAAATTAGCACTAGAACCGGAATATCAATATTACTGCGCTATTCGCGATACAGTACTGTACTCTACTTAAACTACAATACATCGTTCCGTACTTGTATCAGCAATCGATAATCACTGGAACCTTCCATACTGAAGCGAATAGTTCAAACACATGAGCCAGAGTGAGCCCTGCCGACAGCTGATGGATCAATCTTTTACTGTATTCCCTTCCAGTCGTTATTCTCAAACAGGCTTGAACATCTGGCAGGTCTTCAGTTAAAGCTAGAAGCTTCTCAGGAGCTTTACAGTACTCCCAGATATTGATGTCATAACCCGGATTATGTTATAACCCGGAACGGAGTTATATTCTTCCGATCATCCCCTCCTTTCAAATCCTAGGGTCAATTGGACTTAGCTTATTTTATATCCTTATTTCAAGAAGATGGCAGGGCATGACATTCCCGAAAGATATGGCATTCGTCCGGTCCGCATCGTCAAGAGTTCCCACGTCCAGATCGCTGGCAGACCTCCTCTCACAGAGAGACAGATAAGAGAAAACTGGGACAACGAACGCAATGTTCAATTGCAGGAACAGTACAACGATTTATGCCGAAGTCTTGTTAACATCCTGGATGATAAGATATTTCTCGCCGACAGCCTTGGGTTCGTCACCTCAGTGGTCGCAGGTGGGCCGTTACACGTCCCTTGCCATAGTGTTGAATATGAATACGAGGAAGCGGATTCAATGCTCTCGTTACCGGAAATGACAAGAAATATGAGAGGCAGACTTACCGATGCGAGCTTAACTTTACCAACGGACATCAAAACACTCCACACCCTAAGCAAAGTTCTCCTGGGCCGAGGTTCTGAGCATTCAGATCGACCGGAGCCGAACACCCCTGGCATTTTTTATCGGGCTTTTCGATCAGGCAGTTACAGTCGATATGACGAAGACCTTGGTTTCCGTTCTTCAAGGCAGCCGCTCACCCTATCTTCTAATCATGATGGTCCTCTTCACGAAAGCTCATTAGTCAACTATGATATCTTGAAAAATCATTGTCAGGGTAACCAACCTTCGGACCTTATCGCCATGTCCGATAGCCTTGCGACAGTTTTGGGTTTCATCGAACACTGGGATTTCAAAGACCTTGAAGGTTACATGATAGCCGTGATTGATGTCTCGAAGCTTCTTGCTATGAGAATCCTGTTCAGTCGTACAACTACTTTATGTGACAAATTAGGTGTAGAGGCCTGGTCTCGCTCTAGAAGCAACGGTCTCAGTTGGGTAAATCGAAACTATTGGGTAGCTTATCGATGGGTGCCAGCTGAGTGCATTGAATTCCGCAACTCAGTCGCATCTCTGCGAAGTGCTTGCAAGGAGCATGACATTGGTAAGTGATACGGGCCCTGAAAAGAGCAAATACTCATATACAAAAGGGAAATCTGACTTCGATCGGCAACTTTTACTCGAGGATCTGCTTGGAGAAAAATTGGAAGAACTCATGTCTAAGCTGCTCTTTTCAATACATATTCAATTATTATGACAATATTCTCATTTTACAGTATTGGCAACGTGTGATGTGCTGTCCCATCGTAAAATGGATGGCTTTGAACATTCACCGCTCTCGCGGGAGTAGACATGTGACTGTACACTTAAGTGCTCACTCATTTTACTCTCTCATTTTAGCTGTTTAGCCTTGGGGGGGAAGGAGAATTTGAACTCATCAGACGGAATGTAGTGAAGCAAAGCAATTGGACGGTGATTCAACCTGTCCTAGTACTAGACTAGCCTACAAGCGCCCCCTTGATAATGTGCAATCACAGCTTTTTCATAATCCTCAGACTTCTAGAAGAATGTTGCCATTTTATTCTTTGTTTATATATACATAAGTTCAAAGTTATAGTTACGGGTCATTAGGAGCCCCGTATCCCCACCGACCTCTTTAAACTAGCCGATAAATCACCTACAACTTGACCAGAATCCACACCACACTCATCGCTGACGGGTTCAATGTCACGGACCTTATCTTCAGGCACCTTTGTCTCCTCCTGAGGGACCGTAGGTATCTCTTCCGCCTGCAAACTGGCTTTGCGGCGAGATTTTCTCTTCATGGATTTGTGCGAAAGTGGTGGTCAAAGGAATACGAATCAAAATTTGCGCAATATCAGTCACTTTCGTGAAGGATTAGGAGGAAGGCGGAAGGGAGGAGCGGGGTGAGCTCCTCAATCGCGGTATGTGATCTGTCTCTCCTGGCCACGTACCACCCAAAAGGTACTGAGTCACAAACGTGAACTATGATGCTATCCCACGTGGCACCACTCGATCTCCGCACCAGCTTTATCAAGCTTGATCGACAATGTCCCTTGTTTCTCAAAGGATAGATCTTGCAATTACACGGCTTTAGGAAACCCAAAAAAAAGAGCCTTCAGGTATGATGTAGATTTGCATCTGTCGCTCTCGGAGCATATCTCCCCATCGCTAATGTTCCAAGAAATACGCCGCCAAGGGTAGATAAGATATATCCAACATTCTCAGTCATGATGAAAATCATCCTGCGAGGTTGTTAAAAACAACTACGATCGCATACTAGCGAAGATACTTACTGTACGTATAAAATTGCCAGGATCAATGTAGTCATTGTGGCTTTTAGCATGATAGTTTTCCACGATCTCCGCGCCCTTGTAGGTTGTTCGATAATGATAATGTCCTTTTCCGGGCCATTCCGAGTCAATAACGTTTCCGACTTGTCCATGAGTCCGGAACTCTCCTTGTTGAGAAAGAGGACATGGCGTCTGTTGAGTTCGCGTCTGGACCATCGCTTCTCGAGCATAGACCTGGAGGAAACAACGAACAACAGAATAACGCCCAGGATCACGAGAAATATGCAAGTCCCGGCATAGGTGCTGGATGATGTTGTTGCCCACATCATGCTTTGGGTGCAGAATCAGTTAAGAAGATGCTTTCGAGGTTGTAGACAGAGTCAAAAGACAGCCATATCCCGCTCTCAAGGATGAAACCGAATTCTTAGAAAGAGAAATCAGACCAGAAAATTGATTGATGGTTGGGGGGAAGCGGTGAGGGGTAAAAAGCTCATGATAAAAATTGGCTCAAATCTGCTCACCATCCAGGACCATAGGACCGATTTTGGTTGGTCCCCATTCGCTGCAGAAACCATGCATGGAAAAAGTTTCTCCTCGGTCGCATTCGATTGGCTGTACAGATAGAACGTGGCGGATCTGACTTGGACCGTGCGCCACAGTGACAACACCTAGGATGGAGGCCGGCCAAAGCGCCATGCTACTTAAGCCAGCAAGATCCAGAAGCACTGAAAAGTAGAGTTTTCAATCAATGCTTGGTTCATCCTGAAGATTCGGCGAAGAGCTGTTGCCCTTACAATAGCCACCTGAAGTCGTCCCGTCGAAGGCGCGTCCCGGTCCCAGCATGGTTGGGTCTGCGCCCGGGCTAGATTCCCGCTACCGTACCACGACGTTCCTGTTGTCAAACCTTCATTGTGCCTCTTGCGTGTCGAACATTGAGGAGGCTCTTTTCAGGCTTGCCCCAAGGCCTAGTTCGGTGGATCTATCTATCGTCTCTCAGACGGTCACGGTTCGCCACCATCCATCTCTACCGGAGTCAACTTTATCAAGAGCGCTTTATGATGCTGGGTTTGAGATCTACGATGTGGTCCGAGATACAGAGACTGGATTTAATACCGAGGATGGCAACCGCAACGAGAGGTCCTTGGCAGAGCAAGACGGATGGATCGACCGGGCCGTGGAGATATGGTCAAGGCGCTATAAGTCGGCCAACAAGTTTGAAAAGAAAAGAATAGCCGCACACATTGAACGATGCGATATTTGCCGCGCTGAGAAAGGGGACAAATCGGATATGCAAACGCTTTCTGCTTCAACCGTTGGGGAGGGTAAGGGTTTCGCAATAAACTATTATAGTGGCGGCACAGGCAGCGATAGAAACTAAAATATGCAACTAGGTACAACGGACGAACCTTTTGTTGTTATCGACTCTACAGATTCTCCGAAGTCTGTCAAAGTCACCATATCTATTCTGGGAATGACTTGCGGCACCTGCGTTGGCAAGATCTCCGAAGCACTCGAGATTCAACCATGGGTACAGTCCGTGAATGTTACTCTTCTTACCAATAGTGCCGTGATTACAATCCAGGACAAAAGCCACGCGGCGGATATCCTTCGGACTATAGAAGACGTGGGATATGAGGCGACAGTGGAACAGATCGATGAACGCCCTGCCCTACCGGAGACCGACCGCGAGCCCAAAACTGCCACTTTGCGAGCGTCATACTCTGTGGGTGGGATGACCTGCAGTAGCTGTATTGGGGCTATCAAAGGGGCACTGAAGAACTTTGGTTGGATAAAAAGGGTCGACATAAATCTCCTCTCAAACAGCGCTACGGTCATATTCGAAGGGAAAGATCATCTGCCTGAGATCGCACGGGTTATCGAGGATATTGGTTACGAGGCCACTCTGAATGACGTCAACGAACTGGACCGTACGCTATATCGGAATCGGCGGAGAGAGATCGCAATTCACGTCAGTGGCATGTACTGTGATCACTGCCCTCCTCGAATCGTTGGATATCTGAAGCAGTGTGCTGGGGAAGTAAAAGTCAACAAACAATTGAGTGTGACCGATCCAATCTTACAGGTCAGCTATACGCCAAACGCCCCGGATTTCACCATTCGGCACATCCTGGCTTCGATCTCAACGGCAGACCCTAATTTAAAGGCCTCCCTTCATCACCCACCAACATTGGAAGAGCGTTCACAAAAGATCAATGCTCGCGAACAACGACGTCTTCTACTTCGGACCGCTCTTTCTGTCGCTGTTGCTGTTCCAACCTTTCTTATTACGATCGTCTTTATGAGCCTGGTGCCGTCAGAGAATCGTCTTCGGCAATTTTTGATGCAGCCGATGTGGTCTGGTGAAGCTCGGCGTGGGGATTGGGCTTCCTTCCTTATGGCTTGTCCTGTATACTTCTTTGCCGCCGACATCTTCCATCGTCGTGCATTGAAGGAAATATTCGCACTATGGAAGCCTGGGAGCACGACGCCTATACTGCAAAGGTTCTACCGTTTCGGAAGCATGAATATGCTTATGTCCTTGGGTACCTCCATTGCGTTCTTCTCATCTGTCTCGGAATTAGCCATGGCAGCTATGCATTCGTCAAGTTTGGCTACGAAATCCAACCGCACGAGTTATTTTGACTCGGTTGTCTTTCTGACCATGTTCCTACTTATTGGAAAGCTTATCGAAGCATACAGCAGAGCAAAGACAGGAGACGCGGTTACAATGTTGACAAAGCTTCGACCAACTGAGGCCACACTTGTTGACGAAGGCTCCGGACAGCAGACGAGACAAATTAGCGCAGACCTTCTCGAAATTGGTGACATCGTCAGAGTCCCGCAAGGTAGCTCTCCCCCATGTGACGGACACGTTATCGAGGGCGAGGCTTGTTTTGATGAATCTAATCTTACGGGCGAATCGAGACCGGTGAAGAAGTCGATTGGTGACGAGGTCTTTTCGGGTACCGTGAACAATGGCTGCCCTATCTCTATCCGAGCCAGCGGCATTTCTGGAGCGTCCATGTTGGATCAAATTGTTGACGTGGTCAGGGAAGGCCAAACTCGACGCGCGCCAGTTGAACGTATCGCGGACCTTTTGACTAGCTATTTTGTACCATTCGTCACACTCATCGCCATCTCTACATGGATCGTGTGGCTGGGACTCGGGCTGTCTGGCGTACTTCCACGTGATTACCTGGATATCGACCGGGGAGGGTGGCCACTTTGGTCATTGCAATTTGCTATCGCTGTCTTCGTCATAGCCTGCCCTTGCGGTATCGCTCTGGCCGCTCCAACAGCCCTCTTTGTTGGTGGTGGCCTGGCCGCTCGAAACGGGATCCTTGTCAAAGGTGGAGGTGAAGCATTCCAGGAAACCAGTGGACTGGATTGCGTTGTCTTCGACAAAACTGGTACCTTGACACAGGGCGGTGAGCCCGTGATCACAGACTATGAGGTCATGCCTGGTGCTGATGAACTCTTGATTCGAACCATGATCAAGAAACTGGAGGAGAACAGCAGCCATCCAATCGCAAAGGCTGTTGTCTCATTTTGCGAGTTACAAGGGACAACATCGGTCCAAGTGGAAAATATAGATGAGACCGCCGGCAAGGGTATGAAAGGCACATTCTCAGCTATGAAGCAGACCGTGATGATCCTTATCGGAAATGAGGCTCTCATGGCTGATTACGATGTCCGTATCCCAAACTCTACTGCGGAAAAACTTGACACCTGGAAAGCTCAAGGGAAATCGATTTCGTTGGTTGCTATGAAAGTTGCCTCAAGTGATAGAACTAGGCCGCTACTTACGGTCTCTACATCGTGGGACTTGGCGATGACTCTCGCAGTTTCTGATCCTCTCCGACAAGAAGCATTTTCTACTATCGAGGCGTTGAAAAGGAGAGGAATAGATGTCTGGATGATATCCGGAGATAACCTGACAACCGCAACTGCCGTCGGTACCATGGTTGGGATCCCCGAGGAAAACATAATTGCGAGTGTGCTTCCCGGGCAGAAAGCCGAGAAAATTCAGTACCTCCAAAGGACATTAAAGAAAGTCAGCTCTCGGAATGCTTTTGGAAGGACAATTGAATACACTGACAGGAGGGCGACGATCGCCATGGTAGGCGATGGGATAAATGACTCCCCAGCCTTAACAATGGCAGATGTGGGAGTTGCGATTGGTTCTGGTTCCGACATTGCCATCTCCTCCGCTGATTTCATTCTTGTTTCGTCTCGGTTAGATTCATTGCTGACACTGATTGATCTCAGTCGCATTGTCTTTAATCGGATCAAGTTCAACTTCGCATGGGCGTTGGTTTATAATCTCATCGCCTTACCTGTGGCTGCTGGAGTTTTATATCCTGTGAAAGCCAGTGGAGGTCATATCAGACTCGACCCAGTCTGGGCCAGTTTAGCGATGGCGTTAAGCAGCGTGAGCGTTGTCTGCAGTAGTCTACTTCTGAGGAGCAGGATACCAGTGATTGGATTTAGGCTGTCGGAAGATCGTCAATACGATTAGAGAGCTGCAGTTGAAAACACTTTAAGCGCTTCAAGCTTTTGTCAACCTCCCACTTATATGAGGAAAGACATTCCACCAGCCTCCTGCAATGGTATGAACCTCCACGCTCGTCCATCGCGTTTCGCCCCCGTTTCTCGTAACTTCAATACACCACTTTGCAGTATCTCGATTTAACTCACACCCGCCTGTTACATACGGCCAGATCAATGACGTATACCAGTTCTGGACGATCCTCGTCAGGGGGTGCTCAGAAGCGACATGTTCGAGAAAGAGGAGTTGTCCACCAGTAGGTTTTATCAGGGAGTACAAGTCGGAAATGATGTCACGAGGTTTCGGAATTGTGCAAAGCGACAAGATGCAGACCACCGTGTCGACGCTGCCGTCGATAATTCCGACATTATGTAGAGTCTCAGCATCCTCGATACCGCATCGTAAGGTTTGATAAGTACCGCCTAAGCCAAGCTGTAGGATTTCGCGGTTCAAAGCACGTATGCTTCGTTCATTCGGCTCAACTGCCCAAACTTTGGAAACCTTTGCAGGATCGTAATACTTTAACGTATGCCCTCTCCCCGCGCCAACTTCCAGAACGACTCCATGTGCATAGTTCAAAAGCTCCCGTTTGGCGCCACTTAGCAGCATGTCGCTCAAGGCAAATAGGCTGGGTTGGGCCGCCTCTAAGAATGACGTCCGCCATTGTCGTAAACACACTATGTGTTTCGGATTGCGAGCCATATGCAACAAGGAGAGGAGAAGACCAAGGACGGCCATGTATACTAATATAAAACACGGGAATATATAGTTGAAGATCAAAGCAGTAGACAACAATCGGCTCAATGGCTTCGTTAACCGTCTAGTGCTAGCCATAATGATGCATGGGGAAGAGTCTCTACGCGAAGGGCCAGAAGGATCTTTGCCTTCATATAAGTATGTCGGAATAATGTAATTCCCAAGCGATCCGGCCACCTAATGCGACCACGTCACCCACGCCCACTCTGGAATGTTGCTCCTCAAGGAAATTATCCACTGAGATCTGTTTTACTGTGAAATGGAGGGTTAAAGCTAGCCATGATTTAGGTACCTGGAGGATTTGTTTGTCCGCTGCCAGTTCTGCAGCCGTCTCAGTCCGGCTGGTCTTCTGTTACGACCCCTGCACCAGCCAACTACTCAACGATGGGCCACCGTGAGTCAACCAGTTCCCAGGAGCTAGGCACTAGCTCCAAGTCACGTGCAGTTCCGTATACCTCGCAACCCCCAAGGTCCACGAGAAGTATTATTTCAACCTTTGCTCAGGCTCAGTGAGCAAAGGGGTGAGCAGACCCACTTCTAGAGAATATCCGGTCTATATGCACTGTGGTCACTACCGTGGGGTTGGGTGAGACGGGTATCAGCAAACTTTTCGAGGGAGAATATCTTTAAAGCTTGGTCAAGTCATCACACAAAACACAATGAAGGGACTGGGAGTATCCAGCATTTTGCCAGTTGCAAATGTATTTGATACTAATAAAGTATTCCCTGTGAAATAATCTCAACATGTACTGCTAAAGGCCGCCTAATGGCCTGTTAAAGTAGGTACAGTTGGGGTCTTATCACACTTTCATTTTCCATCAATACTGTATCCGGTGATGATGCAATTGACTTTAGTCGTGGCGCAAACGCGTCTTTCCGTGGTTGATGTAATGCAAATGATGTCACATTGCCGACTACAATGGTCTAGATTTTTCTCCATTACGTCATGTGACCTCTTAACTGCGGCGGAGATGAGTACCACCAACCATATTTACCTCTGCATTCTCGAGTGCCAATGGACACTCAAGTTTCAATGACCGAAGGGCGTATCATGTGCTGTATAATGTACTATGGTTATGCTAAACCTTTCCCAAACTTTCGCTGCATTCGTTATTTTCTTGACAATAGGAGATGAACTTTGTCCTTGGGTCAGCTTCTACCATGTCTATATAATCTGACAATCATCTGGCAGCTTCAAATGAATGGGGTTTGGATATCGTCACTTTCATACAGTCTACATGCACCAGTAGTTGCTCATCCAGCTCATTTGCAAAAATGGCGAGAATGCTCCAGTTCATCCTCACCCTGTTTTGGCTTCCGGTAATTAATGCCCAGTATGGTGGAGGTCAAAGCAGTTCTACGACTACAGCACCATCATCAACTTCTCCGTCAGGCACAGCGGCAGTCCAGTCCGTTTCTGTGGGCGAACATGGTCTCACCTTTTCCCCGGATACGCTCACTGTGTCCCCAGGTGATAAAGTCGAATTCCACTTCTATCCGGGGGGCCCGCACTCGGTAACTCAATCGTCCTTTGCGAATCCATGTCACCCTTTGAACGATACAAGTATTTTCAGTGGGTTTGTGCCAGCTACAAGCGGTGAATCAGTAAGACTTGCAGACTTCATTTTGGAGTGGAAGATATGCTGACCCTTCTAATTCTTCCAAATGTAGAATACGGTCTTCACTCTTACTGTTAATGATACTAATCCTATCTGGTTATACTGCGCTCAGGTTGGACACTGTCAGGCTGGCATGGTTGCGGTGATTAATCCGCCGTAAGTATACCAATGTCGTCAAAAGTCACGAGTTCAACCATACTAACCATATGTCTCTTCTTCAGTACCAGTGGCCAAGATACTCTTGCTTTATTCAAAGCGGCAGCAGCAAAAGTAAGCGGCAGCTCTGAACCGGCCGCTGTTCAAGGCGGTACTTTGGGAACATTGAGCAATGCATCCACCTCGACAAGCACTGCCTCTACAAGCAGTTCTAGTGCGAGTGGCACATCTTCAAGCAGTTCCAGTCCAACCAGTTCCAGTCCAACCAGTTCCAGCCCAACCAGAACGTCTACGGGCAGTTCCAGTTCAAGTGAAGCAAAATCTTTGCAAACTTGGAATGACGCGAGTATCGTTTTGATTTTCTCTGTGATTGTAGCTATGTTCATGTAACGTAATTCCCAAGCAGTCCGCGCACACCACCACCCACTACAACTTCAAAATATATTTTCACCTCCAAAACGCCATAATATATTCAAAAACTAACGATTTTTACACGAATTGATCTTATGCCCCCTAACCCCCCAGCCACTACACGTAGGCGGAGCGCGTGTAGATGGCAGAGGTAGTAAAATAGGCTGTTGAACGGCCGTGGGCGTAGGCATTTAAATGCGCTCTATAGGCTGGATCGGAGGCTGTAGGACCTGCGAGGCCTCATCGCCTGTTAAGCCGCCTTGGTGTACGATCTGCTTAGTCGATCTTGCGCGTTTTTGCCTTTTTTCCCCGTTCATAGCGCGTAGATCGGCGTTACCGTATGTAGAACAGCGCTATGCATCGCAAGCTGGCAGCCTTTGACTAGCTGCTGGGGGCGCCGGAGGTGCCAGAGGCCTTGTCTATTCAACCATCATAATGATGAGTTGCTTGCACCCCAATTTGAGACCCAGCGCGTAGCGGTTGAAAACAAAGGTCTTCTGCGCCGGTTGATGCTCAATAGTTGACCACAATCTTTTTCCCTGCCCTCGGTTGCATTGCTCGTTTAGACCAAAGTGACACAAACAACCGTTTAGCTGTGGCTTCAACGCGAAGGTCAACGGAAGAGAACGGCGGGCGGTGAAACCGCACTTTATTTTCAACAATCTAGGTGTTGTAAAACGGAGCTTGCAAAATCTGGGGAAAAGCTGGTGGTTAAACATAGTCTTCACAGAATTATCTGCATTCAGTTTTTGATCCTAAAGGATGGGGTTTTCCAACGTAGCAGTGTTCTACTCTCGCCTTTGAGCATGGTTAGCGAAACCGTGACCTGGTGCAAGTATAAAAAACTGCTAATGCGCAGCAAAATTGAGACTACTTACAGTAGTTTTCGAAATCAGTTAGACCTCCACACTCTTGCGACTTCATTCCCGGAAAATATATCCTATATGTGCGAGCTCTAATTGGATCAGGTCGTCCTGGCCCCATTTCAGACCGCTTTCTATAATAGACTGTGTATTTTACAGTACGAATATGGGACCGTCAGGGATGTATTTTGCGAAACTGGAATGGCAGAATTTAGAGCGACGTCTCTGCCTGTGGGTACCTTGTGCGAATTTTTCTGGTCGTCGCCACCCAAGGACTAAAACAACTTGAAGACTGGAAGAGTGCGGTGAGCAATGAAGAATTGATATTGCTCTCCTTAGCATTTATCCTAATACACAGGCCAGGCGTTCGGAGGAGTACATGCCGCAACTAAAAAGTTTTTCTTCTCCCGGGATGGGATGACTAACGGCGACTGGGCACGTTCCAGGAGAATTAATAACCAGTTATTATGGAAGGCGGTCGAGGACAGGCTAAAGCTTGATTTTCAAGAAACCATTATATTTTTCATCTTATACCAGTCCTTTCTATTTTTCCATGTCCCCGACATACATGAAATAGGCTCAGAGACAACAATGGATTGGGATGCTTTGTGTTTCAATGTTGCCACTTTGATTGCAGGCGTGTTTGTTCTTGACTATGGCGCAGACAAGTTCATCGACCACACCGTCATTGTCGGGCGGCGCCTAGGCATCTCGCAAACTGTCATTGCCCTCTTGACAGCTGGCGCTGAATGGGAAGAGGTCTGCAATTCAGTGCAATCCCATCCAATATCTATCCTGGCTAATCCCTTCATTAGCTCGCGGTCGTGATTGCCGCCATCCTGCAACATCGCAGTCCGCTGGCCCTTGGGAACGTCATGGGCTCGACTATCTCCAACATTCTCGGCGCCTTTTCTTTGGGGCTACTCTTCTACCCCCAGGGTCTGGAGTTTGACCGCAGCGCAAAGATATACTCGGCCCTGCTGTTCGTGGTTACGACGCTCTTCGTGGTGCTAGCATTCTTCAACCAATTGAACCAGATCGTCGGTGGGGTCTTGATTGCTATATTCGCGCTCTACATCGTCTCTATCATCTACGCTATCTACGAGGGTGTAGCCTCACCCCTAGAGCTATCGAACAGTGATAGCGACGGGGAATCCAGTGACAGCGATGACGGCGAATCCGTCAATCATGCCCCTGTCTCCGAGACCTCCCCCCTCATCGAGAATGAGCATACGCCGTCATCGGCAGACAAAAGGACCAGACGAAGCAGAAGTCTTCCTTACCATATATTCCAACTCATTCTCGGATTTATCTCGCTTTCTCTGTCAGGATACATCCTGTCCCACAGCGCCGCCACCATCGCCGACTCCCTGCATCTCTCGGGAACCGTCTTCGGTCTGACCGTTGTCTCCTTTGCCACTACTCTCCCAGAGAAACTGGTTGCAATCCTCAGTGGTTCCCGCGGCCACGGCGGCATTATGGCTGCGACGACGGCAGGAAGCAACATTTTCCTGCTGACGCTCTGTGTTGGGGTCGTTGCGGCGGCGGGATACCAGGTACAAGAGGCGGATAATTTTGTGCTTTTTGAGCTGGTGGTAGTGTGGGTGTCCTCTCTGGTATTTTGTGCTGTTATCTTTTTGGGACTTGGGAGGAATGCAGGCGTAGTGCTCTTGGTTGCCTACCTCGTGTTCCTGTGCCTGGAGTTTACTGTTTACCGGCGGTGATTAGCACAATCTGTCTTTGTATTCTTCAACGCTTTTTGTCAACCGATGTATGAATGTGAGACCTGCATTCTGTAGCTTCCTTGGGATATAAATGTCAATGTGAGAGCTATGTGTATAATTATTCTCACTGGCGTAAATGCGAGACTTGGTGGGCCAGACGATCATGCCAGATCGCCAGAACTCCCCAAAGATTCCAGGTGGCCCCATTGAACATTACGGTACCATTACGATGACTCACCTGTTAGTGTACGGCCATTACTATTATAGTTCTGGCAGAATTACAGAGCGGTGAATTAGAATAGGTTAGCGTATTTCGGATTTATTTTCCGGGAACGAAATTGCAAGAGTGAGGTGGTTATAACTGATTTCGAAAACTACTGTAACAATAGAATAGAGGTGTTGGGCGTAATCGCGCACAAACGCATATGCCCCTCCATAGAGTTTCGTAATTTTTGTAATGAACGATACAACCTCCCTAACAAGGGGGGCCGAAAAACTCCCAATGTGTACTAGCGCAGCTTAGGAGCCAGTTGTGAGAGACACTCTTCGAGAGATTCTCTAACCCACCGCCATGAGACCCTAGTCTATATACATAATCCCGGAATATCAATATTCCTGTTATGGGTCTTAATACCAGGTCTTACGCTTATTGAAATACAATGCTTTGTCTCGTAACTGTATTGGCGATGCAGCTGATCTAGAATTTTCCATGTCAATGCAAACAAGTCAAACACCAGAGCTGGACGCTGCCTCCAGAATCTGGCGAGCTGTCATTTCCCTCTGCCACTCCCATGTCCAAGCGACAGTCTGGAGGACTTACTCGGCACCAGACATTGCAAATAGTGACTTGCATTACTTGCTTACCTGCAGACTACTCATGAACCTGCTTATCATAATACTCAGCCTGTCAGCCACAGCTTTCTCTACTTGACGCTCTGTAACACCCTTGGTGGAAGCTAACACACACCATGTTAATAGACTCCTCAGTGGCATCTTCTGCCTCGGGGGGATGACTTACACTCCTTTCAACGATGGTGATACTTACGGACCTGAACTGCCTGATCGCTGGGAACGGACTCCCTCGTATGCCCCCACCCCCGGTTACCCAGACCGCGAATGGACGCCATGAGTAATCTGCCCTTCACCCGATCCCGAGGACATAGTTGGTGAATTTTCACCTTCTCTGCATCAACATCCGTCCGACCAGCTGAGTTTTGATCCTGTGGTTGAACGCACGGATGAAAGTGCTTGGGATGAACAATCTCCGGACCGTATCCACTACCAGATCGAGTGGAGGGTTAAATTGAACAATCGAGTCGTAGTCAAGGATACAAAACAAGACCTGACTCAACCGCCTAGATCCTACTGGGATCAGATAAAAGAGGACGCTAGTAATATTCTACGACGGAAGACAGCCTGTGGCCGACGGGTGAGACTAGATGATACTGACATGGTGTTATCAGTAAACTCCCAACGGGACATTGACAAACACTTTGAAGGCACTAGTGTTGATTGGACAGTGGTGGAGAAACAGCTACTAGCGTGGGGCCCATCTATTCCGTCGTGGCAAGAAGATCCGGCTTCAGATATCGATCAACTACATAGAGGACAGTGGGCCTCATCCCTCTAATACCGACAAAAGAGGAAAGTCATCAGTGACCACACGGATGCTCGCTGACCGAGACGCTCGGATTAACGCCGAGCAGGTCACCGGCCAACATTCCGTCTGGCGTGATGTGTATCGTGTCATGCGATGTCCCGGGCCTCCATGTCGCCACGAAGGACAATATTGCTGGAAAGATCCGGAGGGAAAAAGGCACTATAGATTGAAGACACACCATCTGAAGGCCCTCGTCGAATACGTGGAGCAAGGTGGAGTTCTCGAGACCCACGATGACGTTCCTGACAGTGTTCGCGAGCAGCTCTATGCCGAGGAGAACCAGCGACTGGACAAAAAAAAAGAAAGTCGCGGATAACTCTACAACGGGTTCAATGTGTCCTCCGATCAATATCAATGTCCTCCCAGCAGGATCATCTCAAAAATCGATACCTACTCCTGTTAATGACGCCATATCAGCTAGGCCCGGTTGTACTGAATCAATCATGGTTCACGGGCTGCTTGATGTCGCAGTGGAGGAATATACCGAATGGCAGCAATCACGCGTGAGCAACGAGACTTTCAAAGCACGCGACGTGACCCTCGAAAATTGCCTCGACCTCATGCAGATTTATGAGGATCAAGACCCAGGTTTCTTTGTCAAGCACGGCGTCAAAGTAGGTGCGGCCCGGCGGTTCGTTCGTGACATCGGCCTTTGGGTGAAACAACGCAGACAAGCGACTTGCAACGATAATAATAATTTAGTCTAGATATGTTACCGAGATTAGAGCACAGCCGACACCGGCATACTGTACCGCATTTATCTGCATTTCGGAATGTAAATCCATGCCATCGGTTACCCGTTGATACGCTAGGGGGGTTAACTAGACACATTCATGTGTTACACTTGTTCGGTTGTGCTGACAGGCCCACTAAGTATGCAGCTCCAGTTTTGATGATCCGCATGCGGAGTTTCTGCCGGCCCGAACTTAGACCCCTTATTAGTCAGCGTATTTGTGGTTGGACTGCCGCGGTCACATACACTGCTCCTTGAAAAGATAAACCCCACTCCCACGATCTCGTCCAAGTATAGAGCGCACGCCAGCATCACTATCGATACCATTTCTAGCAGCATCCGAAAAACTCGATTTGTCAATGTGCATGAAAAGGTTTACAGGCGGCCGATTAGGCCCATAGCCCAAAGACAAACAGTTGAAGGAGGCTGGTATCGTCAATCTCCAACACAGGTAGCCGCCGTGGATGTGATTGGCCAGGGGCAGTCGAACCATTCACGTGCTGGCGTGTCCAATAGGAAACCGACAGGCTGATACGATTTCCGAAAACTCAACTCGAACAACACCTCAAATTCACACAAATTGGACTGAAAGCGAACGCTGACTTCAACGATGGGAGGCGACTATTGCGGCCTACCGGCTCCGGCCCCTGAGTCTGATGTTACGGCACTCGCGGCTCCAAGTGAGAAGACGAGCAGTTGCCAGGATTCTTGCTGCGATAGCGACGACGCTGAGCACACCCCGGCCCCGGGTCAGAAAACGCCCACCCCGGAAAAGCCGGATGATTGCTGCTCTCCTGAAAAATGTGCGGACAACAAACCCGAGAATCATACCGACGCGCCTGACTGCTGCCGTGGCAAAGTCAGCCCATGCTGCGACACGTCTTGCCTTGACCGCTTGGCTATGCGGGAATGCGAGATGAGTGCTATGGCTGCCTCCGGCCCAAACAGTCAGCCAAACAGTGAGTGTCCGCCCTTTGTGAATGGCATTCAAAGATTGCTAACTCCCTTCAGCTTGCGGTGGAGCTAACGACCACAAGGCATGCAACCACCATAGTCTCTCTGCCCTCGACCGCTACGGCGCTACTCTACAGGCCCTGGGATGTATCTGCCGCGCTCTCATTGCTCTTGGCCAGGAAACCTGCTGTGAAATTCGCGACCGACAGTCACTGGACGGGAAGCAGTGCTCTAAGAAGTCATCTGCTCGCTCCCTTCGCATTTCACTGGATTCCTGCAGCAACGGCTCAGTCACCAAGGACCAGGCCGCGCAGAGCCGTTCTCGCCCGCGAAGGGGCTCTCGTGAAAGCATCAGGTCTGTCGAGAAGGCGTCCGCCCATGCCTGTGTTGTCGCTTTTTGTTCGAAGGACAAGCCCGCCAAAGAGCCTCCTGTCAAAAGCAAGTGCCCGGAGCCGTGCGGCTCTGAGGACACGCCCGCCACGGCTCCATTAGTTAAGGATAACTGTGCCAAGTCTTGCTACTCCCTCGAAAAGCCCGCGAAGCAGTCTGTTGCCCAAACTGGACGCCTTGATTCTTGCTGCCCGGAGACTCCCCGTGTCGAAGAATTCCCTCCCAATGTCAGCTGCCCCGGATCTTGCTGTCCCAGAGACCAGCGTGTCAAAGATAATAACACCAAGAGCATTTATGCGGACCTATGCTGTTCGAAGGTCGGACCCGTTGTCGAACCTCCAACTAGTGGGTGTGCAGGGTCTTTTTGTGGAACAGCTAAGAACACGATTAGCAAAGAGCTACCTAAATCCGCCTCCTCTGGCTCTTGCTGTAAGCCACCGAAGCAGGACATCGTTAGTTGCGCAGATTCTCGCCGCACAGAAAAGCAGCTGGCCAACCCTCAAGGCTCTTGCACCGATGCTTGCTGCTCTTCTGCTGTGCCCGACCCTGGTTTAGAGATTGAGGAAGCCTCGATTCAGGCTATCACCGACATAGAGAATCAGAGTACCGGCAAGGAACATGTTGTCCTTAGCATTTCTGGCATGACTTGTACTGGTTGCGAGACAAAGCTTAGCCGAACCTTGGTTACTGTCCCCGCCGTCAAAGACCTGAAAACCAGTCTGGTTCTCTCACGAGCCGAGTTCAACATTGATCTGCGCCTTAGCTCAGTTGAGGAAGTCATGAAACATCTGGAGCGAACCACTGAATTTAAGTGCGAAAGAGTCCAGAACCAGGGATCTAGCCTAGATATTATTGTCCCTGATGAGCCCTCCAGTTTCATTAGTCAGACGTGGCCGGACGGAGTTCTCGACATGGCACCCGTAGACAAGCAGACTGTGCGAGTTGCGTTTGATCCGAATATCGTGGGAGCTCGAGACCTCACCGAGAAGATTTGGGGTCCGCCAATTGAACTTGCTTCTCCACGTGGCGACCCTTCGCTGGAGGCTGGCAGCAAGCATGTTCGTCATGTCGGATACATGACGCTTCTCTCCGCTGTCTTGACGATTCCGGTCCTAGTCATGGCATGGGCTTCGCTTCCTGACAGGGAGGTGGCATATTCATCGGCTTTACTCACATTGGCCACGATTGTTCAAGTTGTCATAGCAGGGCCTTTCTATCCTAAGGCCCTGAAGGCTCTCATTTTTTCGAGGGTTATCGAGATGGACCTCTTGATCGTCTTGAGCACTAGTGCTGCCTACATATTCTCGGTGGTCTCCTTTGCGTACCTCATTGCAGAGCGGCCCCTTTCGACTGGTCAATTCTTTGAAACGAGCACTCTCTTGGTCACCTTGATCATGGTTGGTCGATGGGTTGCCGCTCTCGCTCGTCAGAGAGCTGTTGAATCTATTTCTATCCGGTCACTTCAGGCATCGACAGCTATCCTTGTCGACCAAAAGAGCGGAACGGAACGTGAGATTGACGCCCGACTTCTTCAATACGGCGACACCTTCAAAGTTCTCCCTGACACCAGAATCCCCACGGACGGCACTGTCATCAATGGGTCGTCTGAGGTTGACGAGTCTATGCTCACTGGTGAATCTAGACCAGTAGAGAAATATCCCAAGTCTGTGGTGGTTGCTGGGTCTATCAATGGATCTGGAGTTATGACTGTTCGACTGAACCGCTTGCCTAGCGATAACACTATCAATGCCATTGCTGCGATGGTCGATGAGGCCAAACTGTCGAAACCTAAGCTGCAGGATCTCGCAGACCGGGTAGCATCCTACTTCGTCCCGGTTGTGCTGGCATTGACAATCATCACGTTCGTCATCTGGGTTGCAGTAGGCATGACTATTCGTGGATATGATGGATCCGAAGCTACAATTCAGGCCATCACCTATGCCATTACTGTCCTCATTGTTTCTTGCCCCTGCGCCATTGGACTGGCTGTTCCTATGGTCATTGTGATTGCCAGCGGAGTCGCGGCGGAAAGAGGTATCATCTTCAAGTCAGCAGATGCTATTGAAGTGGCTCATAAGACGTCGCACGTCGTGTTTGACAAGACTGGGACCTTAACTCGGGGAAAGCTTTCTGTCGTCACGACGGAGTGCGCCAACGTGGACAAGCTCCCGCTTCTTCTAGGCCTCATCGAGAACAGTCGACATCCAGTCTCGGTTTCTGTGGCTGCTCACCTCAAGGATGCCGGAGTTACGGCTTCGACTGTTCCTGAGCCCAAGAGCCTTACTGGCAAAGGTGTTGAAACCACCTTTGGTGGCCGGAAACTTCGAGCAGGCAATTCTCGCTGGCTGAATTTATCGGAAAATGAAGTTGTTCAGCCGATGCTTGCTCAAGGGTACACTGTCTTCTGCTTTACTATCGACAATGCTTTACAGGCGGTCTATGGTCTTGAAGATGAGCTTCGACCGGACGCTGCGGGAACTATTGAGACCTTACACAGGCGTGGCGTCTCGGTACATGTCGTTTCTGGCGACGATGACGGAGCCGTTCAGTCTTTGGCGTCCAAGCTTAGCATTCCTGGCGGTAAAGTGCGTTCTCGAAGCTCGCCCGCCGACAAGAAGGACTATATCCAGATGCTCCTCAGTACTGGCATAGATCGTAAGAAACCGGTTGTTGTTTTCTGCGGTGACGGCACGAACGATGCTGTTGCTCTCGCACAGGCTACGATTGGCGTCCACATGAACGAAGGCACGGATGTCGCGCAATCCGCCGCAGATGTGGTTCTCATGCGGCCTTCTCTGGCTGGTATACCCACCATGATGGACGTCAGTCGGAAATCTGTCAACCGCATTAAGTTCAACTTTATATGGAGCTTCGTATACAACACCTTTGCAGTCCTTCTCGCTGCGGGTGCTTTTGTCAATGCCAGAATTCCCCCAGAGTTTGCGGGACTGGGAGAGTTGGTGAGTGTGTTGCCGGTCATTGCTGCTGCGCTGCTTCTGCGCTGGTCGAAGATCTAGGCACAGAGCACCATTATTGCACGAGTGACAACCGCTGAAGTTCCACAAACTCTCGTTTATGCCTGACTGGATCGTCGCTTTGAAGACGGAACGCGACAGCTCGTGTCATATTCATCGCAGAATGCTGCAATCCTGTCGTTATCGATAATCTGCCTCATGTTAGAGAAGATTCCTCCAAGGAAGCCTCAACTCGATCCGTTCCATTCTCAGCTTCATTCTCACCGTTGAAGTAATTATACAACTATTTTGAATTCTCGCTGGAACGACGCTGTCGCTACTTCGGCCACGTTGCATATGATTAGTCTCTTCTTACAGTACGGCGTATGCGTATGATATTAACGATGGCTTAAAGCTGTCAAGAATTGATTTTAGGCTATAATACGATGGGCCAGTGTGTTCTATGGTGTTTGAGTTGGGACGCTTGAGTCTGGACGGAGTTCGTGGGGGTCAGTCTAACAGTGGGAACGGCAAACAGGCTACGGCAGGCCTTGACGAGGCTCCAAGTTCGTTTTCAGGAAGTGGAACACTCTACATGTACGTAAGCGGATATAGTTGTGGTAGCCTGCATATCGCTTTCCAAGTTGGAAATATAAACCACAACCCACTCTAGACTGGGTACGGATTCGTATTTTGGGTCTAGTTGGGTAAACTTTTCATTGCGAGGGGTCTGGGTAAACGATATCAACCAACCAACCAACCACTGTACTGTAGCCGCACTACATCTCCTCTATAGTCAGGCCTGCGTGCCGGAAGTGGCCATCTGCGCTTTTCCCCCTTGCACCGACGATATCAACACACCATTCGAGGAAGGTATCAAATCCTTGGCCCGGATTTTCTTCGTAGAACTGCCAATTTCGCCGAATGAAGGCTTTCAACTCAGCAAAGAACTCCTCAATAGGATTCAAGGCTGGAGAATATGGAGGCAAGTACACCAGCTTTACCCCGGCTTCAGAACACATCTGTTCTATTCGGTAAGAGTGATGAAAGGATGCATGGTCCATAACTAACACAGACTTCGGCTCTGGCCACTTCCCACAATGCTGCAGAAGCTGCTCAATAAAATCCTCAGACGGATGCATCGGTTGAGCCTTGGAAAACTCGAGACAAAATAATACCGTCTTGGGCATAGGCAGGCAGTATCTGATATCGCTGATCACGATGGAATTTAGACACTTGAACTGGCGCCGTACCGAGTGGGGACCAAGCAGTTCGCCTGAAACCTATCCTTTTGTCACATCCGGACTCATCCACAAAGACAAGGTGGTAAGACTGGAAGTCTGAGATATAGTGGAAGTATTCGTCATGAAGCTCCAGGTTGCGCTCTTGGGCCTTGACACGGGCAGTCTTTTTTTGACCAGCCTTTGGACGCAAGAGCACGGCTGATGCTCGATTTCGTTGCTTGAAGAGCGAATTCGTCCCACAGAAAAATCGCCATCTCGTCCAGGTACAAGGTAGGTTTTTCGAGCAGGTGATCGCGCAAAGCCTCTAGCATGACTGGAGTGATGCTATGGGTCGTCCGCCTTTATTAGGCGGTGCTTTGACGGTGCCAAACATCCGTATATTGGAGGAGATCCTCAAGGTAGTACTCCTGTGACAACCAGCAGCCTGTGCCATCTCACTTACAGATATTTCGCCACTGTGGATCATATCATAGATAAGCTCACGCTTGGAAGGAGCTAGGTTTGGAGCCATCTTTGGTTAGACCACTCGTGATTGATTGTCAAGTGTGCCTCCCGAGGAAGGCTGTTTTGGAGGGGTATGGAGGTGCCAGATGTATTGAATTTACGAGCGAATACATGCCTGAAATTAAAATGTAATCCACGGACGAAGCAATACACCGCAACTTACAGGGGTACTCCGGAAGAACCCCAAATATAGACTAGTGTGTCTTGGCGTAGGGGGCAGGGAAGTCAATCGAAGAGTGTAGGTGGTCGCACCAGTTTCGGGATGCACTGTAAACTGATTTAGTAAAGAAAAACTTTTCACTATGGCAGCCTATCACTTGCAGAACATGAGCCTGGTCAAAACCAAGGACAGTTCCATCATGAATCGCGAATTGGTGATTCGCGTTAATCCATTGTTGGAACTGGTTATGATAAAGACGGGGAAAGTTTTGGTCACAGTCAGGATCATAAATGACTTGAACGGACATCGTGAGAAACAGCCAGGGAAAGCTGGACAAGGCGTTCGTGTGTATATGCGGTCGCAAATAGCCAGATATCTGAGGGACGTATCTGTGTTTAATTCTGGTGATACACCAGCAACATTATATGTTTAGCGTTGATCAACGAAGCCGCCAGCATGACGCCGACAGCACCTAGGTGAGCGCTTAATCAAACAAGAATTGTGTCATTAAAGCGCGCAACACCCACATTCGGTCGGGCTCGCGTTTCGAGTCAAACACTAGACAATTAATTTCCTATTCTTGGAACACGGGGTGAATATCGTTGGACCACAGGAATCGGTTCTAAAATGACTCAACATTCTAGTGTCGAAGTTATTTTGCGCGAGCGGCTATGAGTGCCCAAAGCGGTGTGCTATATATATCCAACCAAGGGTTCCAAGACATGGATAACTAGGTTACCGGTCGGATTAGTCATCACCGCTTGGCAGGCAATAAATTATTTCCGACGCATCACGACTTTTCTGATTGCGACGTTCGCCTCATCCCCAAGCGCCTCCCTGCTCCCGTCGACCTTTATTCTAAGATGGATCTATCTATATTCTGCCAAAGCAATCTTCTCTACACACAGGAGTCATTATCAAGATACCAGCCTGGTGGATATCATCCAGTCAACCTTGGAAATACTTTTAAAGATGATCGTTACAAGATACATCACAAGTTAGGATGGGGTGGCTTTTCCACAGTATGGCTTGCGAAGGACAGAGAGTCAGTTTATCCCTGACTGACTTTGCTCATTCCTAGCTAATCTCACGCCAGTCGCAATCAATGGGTCTCGTTGAAAATCATGACTGCAGATTCATCGGTATCGTGAGAGCTGCAAATTTTGAACTATCTGGAAAGGCATTCCCGAGGAGAGCTTTCTTCAAATTATGTGGTTCAACTGCTTGATGCCTTCACCCACGAAGGCCCTAACGGAGTCCACCAATGTCTTGTATTTGAACTACTTGGCCCTTCAGTTGATAAGGTCCTCGCAGACTACCATGAGGGCCACGACAAGCTCTGCTCGGAAACCATACTCCGAACGTCTACGCAGCTTTTGAAAGCCGTCAAATTCATTCATAGTGCCGGCGTGTGCCATGGAGGTGAGGTCGCTTCCCCCCTACATTTATGCGCGAGTCGGTTCCATTGTACTCACATCTTATTAGACATTAGTGGCCGAAACATCGCATTTAGTTGCACTCATTTGTGGAGACAGACTGAGGAGCAGCTTTTTGATGTTCTCGGATTCCCGGAAGTTGAGCCGCTGACCCAGGTTGACGGGACGCCTTTAGGAAATGGATTGCCGTCCCAGCTGGTCAAGCAGCAGAATGGGATGAATGGATAGACGAGGACGACGAAGATATCAGACTCTTTGATTTTGGAGAGGGCTTCTTCCAAGGACAGGAACCTAAAAAGCTGGCCCAGCCAGGTTCATTGAGGGTACCAGAGACGATTTTCACGGATAGTTTTGATTATCGGGTCGACTTATGGCGCACAGGTTGCATGGTACGTCAACATATCTTTCCTTGAAGCAGACATACTCACGGAGATATGAATTGTAGATTTATTCTTTCTTATTCACGACATGGCCATTCTGGTATCTTGGCGAGGATGAAGTCCTCATTTTCCAAATGATTGGCTTTGTGGAGAGGTTGCCGGCCGAGTGGGAGTCTAAGTGGACATCAATGTTGATGAGGTCTAGCCATGATCTGGAACTAGAAGAAGGTAAACAAACTGATGCACAAATAAACCTGTAGCTAATTTTGCTCAAAGATTACGGAACGTCGAAGCTCGAACGGAAGTTTGCTGGGTTGGTGCCTAACCCAACACTTAAACCTCTACTTCATGTGATTCAAGGATTGATGCGATTTTTACCGTCTAGTCGTCTGACTGCAGAGGACGCACTTGATTTGCTTGGCAACGCTCAGGAATAATGACAAATAGATCGCTCGTCTACTATGAAGAGGAGCCGCGTCATCCAAAACGGCAAATACATCCAACACATACCAAAAACGCCAATACCCAACGCCAACACGTTTTTCTATACCATTTCAATAACAGGTATCTCTTTCTTCACGTTTTCAACCCAGTCACGAATATTCTCCACAAAACTCCGGGCAATTCCGGGCTTGATCCCTTTGCCGACGAAGAATTCTGGGTTTTGATCCTTGTAAATGTGTTCAAGTTCAAAGCCATCTGACAGCGTTATGTGACACGCTTGTCGAAATCCAGCTTTGAGGGTATCATCGGTTACATTCGATGCAAGCCACTCACCGTATTCTTTGACAGCTACGTCTTTGAACCCGGGAATCTTCAATGGACCCACAGCTCTCAGCCCCGTGGCATCACCCGAGCTAGTGGCCGATTCAGTGGGATGGGACGGGTGAACATTGATGTTGATGGGTGGGTACGGCGATCCACGACTAAGAATGTCACCACCTTTGCGCTTTTCTTTCTCCTGCCTCTGCTGCTCCTCCATGTAGAGCTCATCCCGGATTTCATCTGGAACGTCTTTGTGCGTCTCCAGAACACCACCTTTCTCGGCGTAGGTGACCAAACGCCTGAGAGTTTGCGTTCGAAGTCGATAGTGCTTTTTCCCCATTGGATCCAGCCAACAGTACGGCCCTAAGTGGCAAGCAGCCGAATCACATTTCATCAAGTCATAGACTCGGCGCCAAATTGATTGCTGGCCGCATGCATTTTCTTCAGCATCTAGCTGGGCATCTCGATCATCAAGCATCTTTCGTGTGACGGAAGATTCACCTCTCTTGTCCCCTGTCCGTCCAGTAGATGGAGAAGTGCAATCCTCTACATAGTTGAAACAGACCCTCAGCGTGAGTCTCTTTCCACGACAGAAATAACTCGACCACACCCGCAACTGTTTCTCGATAGGAGCCCAAACAATTTCGGTCTTGTTGAAGCGCTTAGTCAAATCACGTTGGGAACGATCATTAACTGCCACAACAATCGCCGTGTCATCCACCCTGACCCTCTTGTTGCGGGTGATTTTCTCTCGAAGGACGGTTTGTAGCTTCTTTTCCAGGAACAACCGCCAGTAGGCACTTGGGGCCAATACCAGGTCTACTTCCGTGTCCTTTACCACGGCCTTGCTGTTGAGGGTGACACGCCATTCTATGAAGTAGTGGATACAGCTTGGCGGATCCTCGTCGTAGATCTTATCCGCATCCCACTCAGATTCCTGCAGCAGAGGTATAGTATTTGGTTGAGGTCGGCCTGCGGGGTTGGGTTCATCTTCGAGCGAGATAGACGGCGAGGGACTACAGTCGGACTGTGTAGCATAAGGGCTGCGGAAGTTTCCCGGGGTAGGGGCATATTGTGAGTCTTGTTCCCATAGTTCGAGCTCTTGGGGCTGGGACATGTAATCATCGTGGTATGGGCTGCCGTTCATATCTACACACGATCAAGTCCCTGGAGGTCTGTCAGCATACGTGGGCGGTACCAACTGTGGGTAGACGCCCAATGAAAGCGACGAAAGCGAGCAAGAGCCGTGGGAAGCATGAACGAGAACCATATTAGCCTACCGGGGTTAGTCTTCTACAGCAGTGGTACAGCTTTCGTCATATAAGAGGTACTGTAGATGAAGACGAAGACTACGGAGACAAGGAAGAAAGGGAGTGGGCGTGGATCAAGCCAGATTGCCAGATCTACCCCCTCCCCCCTCTTCTCCCCCTCCCCCTTCTCTCTTCTTGATCCCGCCCTAGAACTTTCCATGGGAAAATACAGTAATTTACAATGACTCATTGGACATTACAGCCCAATACGTTCTATGCCACCATCCTCTCGGCAGGTGTTGTTTTCATAGTAACCTTATATGGCCTAGCGTCGTTAATAGGTACGGGCCGAGAACAAAGCGTGTTTTGTCTGAGGGGTAATCTGTTTTCGAATTCTGGTGTATGGCCACGAGGCGTTTCGGCAAGTATAGTCTGCCTAATGCCGGAACCTGTAATTACGGTAATTCTGGTGATCTACCAGAAATACATCAAGGAAAGACGGTGGGGACTTTGATTGGCCGAATTCAGTTTAGCGCGATCTGGGTGGGCCGCTGGGAAAGAAAGCCAGTGTGTCCGAGGGGTAATCTGTTTTCGAATTCTACTGTATTCGCGAGACGTCGGCGGTGATTGAATTCGTTTTCCTTCGATCGTCGTGCTAATGTTGGCAGTGTCGGCACCGAGTTCACTCGAAATAAAAAATCCCAGAGTCGGCTTATTGAATCCACGATCATCTGCAAGCCAGGACGCAGCATTTTGGATGACCGCTTGAGCTTTCTTTGGGACACTCGTGTAAAGGCAAGCGGGACAACAGCAGGATTGTCTTCCTTGGTCCTGTGGAAGCGGGCGGCCGCTGATCCATCTTATCCCATGTGTGGGTGCAACCAGCCGACAGGATGACGTCCTTTATCAAGAGCCTCACCATCGTAGCCACATCCATCATCAAATTCCAGGCTCTCGGCGGCAAATAGATGTTCGGATATCTGCTACGTTTGGGGGCTCGAATAAACCTGGTAGTTGTGGAGAAACACCCGAGAAGCCACACATTGCTGCATAAGTCCAATACATTGTCTGTTGTATGTCAGCTTAAATACCTAGTGCATTGCTGAGAACTGAGAAGATCAGAATAGAACATACCTAGAAATACTATCACGTCGTGCTATTTCAGAACAGTAATTCTAAATGCTCATTACTCTTCTGGGATTCAAGTATTTCCCCTTCTGCTTTGCATCAAGGGCTCGCTAACCGTGGCGCTCGGATAGATCGGTTATGGTTATTACTGAGAACAACGGGCTGTTGGTATCGGTTAAAGTCGACCAAGTAACCCCGGCGTTCACGGCATTGCCAACGTTTATAATTTCAGCATCTGGGCTTAGCTTCGCTTCGAGACTCGACAGTTCCTAAGGGCATCCCTTACCGGAATTTCCAGGCCGCTAGGTGGTCGAACTCTCGGAGAAGCAATATAAGAAGAGTGCCGTTGCTACTAACAGCTCTGACTACACACCTCCGACAAAACATACCGACAAATATCTCGTCTACCAGCACTAGCTCCGGCATTACACGCAAGAAATGGAATCTTCATGCGCCGAACAGCACCAGACCAGCCCCGGTCCTTCGTATTTCGGGATGGACGTTTCGGTACGTTGGCCTCAGCTCGGAAGCATGATCTCTAACAAAGAGCCAGGAGCTTCTCCGCACCCTCACCAGACTTGACGCCCGAGCACTGCGGACGGAGCGAGTTCACGTGAAACTTGAACAAGATCACAGAGCGACTCAGGCAGCTTTGAAGCAAGCCACTGACGAGCTAGACCAAGTTTCGAGGCTGGCGGAGATCTTTTACGATCTCACCCTGAGATTGGTGGACCATATGCTGGGGGAACGCGGAGGCAACGGGAATGGCCAAGACCGGGAGTCCGCGAACGCAATACTTGATGTGGTGTTGAAACAAGTCGAAAAGCGGGAGTCAGAGAGTGAAGGCGCCAGTATTCCCGAGAACTCGGCCACCACTGACGCGAGTGCGGCGGGAACGGACAGTTGAACCCTGGTAACCAAGGTGCTGACGGGCGTATATTATTCTTGTGGGCTCAACAGCTGGACTGTGCAACTCCTTGCGGTTTCCAACCACTGTTGCCGTTCACCCAGACTAAGGCAAATAAGATGTTCCTTTTTATCCAATTGAAGTAATATAAGTAGGCGTCCTTCCTTCTACGAGGCTCCAATGACCATGGTATTATTCTTTCTTTCATTCCCAATCAGATCTATCTCCAATATTCCCATATCACTTCTACTGCAGGGCCGTACAGAATGAATAACCAAAGGTCCCTTCGTCATATCCAAAAGCTCACGCAGAAGCTGCACCGTGTCCTGGAGGAACATCGGCCAAGTATAAGCCGGGCCCGATCTGACCCGAGTGCCCTCGGGGATCCTTTTGAGTGGGAACGCGTCCGGCGGTCAGCTGCCCCATCGCCAGAAGCATCCCTTGGTGAATATCATGAGCAGCCTGAGGAAGGCATTACAGGAAGGGTCCGCAAGTCTCCATGGACAGCCTCTCCCGGATCCATGATATGCTGACGTCAACACAGAAGCGAGTCAAAGAGACGGGGAAGAATGAAATGTCAGCCAGAAAGGGAACGGAATGCATCAGATGATGTTCTCGCGGCGTGAACGGTTTTGATTTGGCGTGCGCATGAGTCGTGACAAAGAACCGGCAGTCAGGTGGTTAGCCAGTTCATCTCGTAAATGCAGCTTTTCATGACTTGTTTTTAAGATATCTGAGGCATCTGAGGGTTGTCGAGATTCAAGAGGTTTTTGCTCATACAATAGAGGCACGCCACGATCCGTAGTTTTTCACAGATTTTGTCAATACACTTTTGCTGTTGGGCCAGCCTTCTTCGGTGTCGCGGCCAGGGAAAGCTCTGCATCGTTACTCCTCTCCTGAAGATATGATCATGGCGCAGACAGACTTAATTGCAGCCAGGTGCTCGTGTCAATGCCAAAAGGGCGGTAAGAAGGCCATTGCTCTCGCTGCGGCGCTCCTGCATGGTTCTCCAATTTGAGAGCGGCAACATGGTCGGTTTGGCCGGCTGGCATATCGAACATACGTATCAAGCTTTCAGCCCACTGCCTAGGTCGGCAGCGGTGCCGTCTGCACTTCGAGCAGAGCAAGAACTTCCCCCCTAAGGCAAGCTTCTGCGTCGCTGAATAGTTCGAGGAGAGATCTTGAAGCGCCTGCAGGCATGATGCTCCCTCCACTCGGGATGATTTCGGTACAACGTTTCGACATCGCTTTCCATCCTCTCCCACCCAGATACAATCTTCACGGTGTAAGGGATCACCGATCACTTGGCCCAAGAGCCGAAAGACGTTGTCTGGACTGATATTCATGGCCGGCAAATGAAGATGGAAAGAACAGCTATGCTGTGACGATTGCGATGGAGGCCTTTAAGAGATATCAAAAGCATTTAGCAAAGCATGCGTCCCACTTTATATACAAAACGAAGATGATCCCTCACCTCACTTGACATGCAGTGGGGCTTGCCATTCGATGACCTGACAGGGCTCAGGGCAAATGCACGGCTGCGAAGCGGGGGCCGGTGGCTCCTGGAGTATATGATTCCGTTCCCAGGGATGGCTTGGTGACTCCCGGGGTCTCTTGGTACGCTCCTGCGAGCACTGCTCATCCTAGGACCTGCCATCATTGACGCTGGGAACTGCCATCATTGATACTGGGAACTAGGAAAGCAGAAGTTCAACTCGGTCAACTCCCCAATACTACCGTTCGTTACCAAGAGCAAGAACTATAAATGCCTGGTTGTGGCTCAACTTCAACTTCGTTTTTTGTTTCATCAACGTTGTACACGACACTCTATCTCGCCTCCTTCTCATTCGCACATTCTATTCACTTAACTGTCGTAATGCCTCAATCTCTACTCCTATGGGACGCGTTCACGATCTGTGAAGTGCTGGACAAAGAAAACAGGACATGCTGTGGTCTTACCAAGCGAGGAACGATGGAAGCATCACATTCCAAATGTGCGACAGAAACCTCGAAGAGCTCGTATGCTCTCTCTCAAATCGGGCTGTCGATGACGCTTTCATGCTGGAAAAGAAGTACAGACGCCACATACGAGCCTTCTCGGAGAGAAGTGAGTTTTTCCCGTATCCCAAGATTGAACGACCTTACCTGACACCGATAAATTTGGCGAAAGATGATCCTATTATGTCGCAAGCGGAATGTCAATTATGCGAAGATATCATCAGTCTCTCCCAGAAAACCGCCATGTTTTTCCAACTAGTCAAATTTGACGAGCTGCGACATGATAAACTACAACGATGCGTTTTATTGCTGAAACGCAGTCTTTCCTGGTTGGAGGATCTTCTGCTAAAGACACATACAACCTGGAGACCACCTGAAGAAATAATACCAGGGCTCAAGTTACGTCATGACATCAGCGAGAATACAGCTTGGTTAATTTGGGCTCTAAATGCCAACCTGATCAACTTTGAAAAACTATTGAGCTCGGAAACTTATGAAGTACTCGAATGTTAGCTATGTACTGAACTGTTTTCAATTTATTGCAGTCTAATTCAAATTTCAGGGTTTAGTTACTTGCTCCAGATCTGTGGCAAAAGGGCTACCTAATAGTTACTTGGTTGATTGCGTAAGACTTGATTTTTCTTTGGCGCTTGCATATTGACTCGAACTGCTGTTCGACCTTTCTGCTTTGGGGTAGGGGGAGGGGGGCGGGTGATGGCGCAAAAGAGTTGCTAAGCAGGTGATAAAGCCTTGTTGCTGCTATGAAAAAGGGAAAGAAGGCATGGAGCGTGTGTATGGCAGTTTCCTGTAAAGTATAATCGTATGAGAAAAATACGGTACCTATTTATAAGTTCTCTGGGCCAAAGAGACACCTTGCAAATGATCACTAGCACACATCGCACAAGAGGAGAAAGAGAAAGAGGGTCTCTCAGCAGGTCATTAATTACTTGGCACAAGGTGGCCTTCCCACATGATTTACAGGGATCTACCATAGAAATCCATAAATTTCTATGGGCTTTCTTCTCATACGCGTAATGTAATCTTATGTCATACACTACTGTAATATACACGGCGCATTTTACTGAGCCTCTCAGTTTAATGCGGCTCGCTCAATAAATTGTCTGCGCTAAGGTCTTGGCGGTGGGGCCGGGAAAGAGTATCTCAATGTTTGTTGGTCAAGGCGATTTCGAGAATGGCTGTAAAGGCTCGAATAAAGTTAGGGTATTTGACTGAATTGTGAGAGATCCCAGAGGTGACTAGTGGGGTCCCCTGAACTTCGGGAGGTAAACGGAAAATGAGTAAAGTTTTGACGTGGAGATCGATATCGATGCCCGGGCCTGGAACACGAAAATGTGCTACTCCAGGTAGCTGACAGCCTAGGTGCTATTTTGTCTCCTGGCCTTGGAAACCCACCGTTCAACTAGGTACGACAGTTCAACAGGCTGAGAGCCAGCCAGAGACCCGCCAAAGACTGAAACACGCCAGGAAAATTCACCAGAACTGACAGGGATTCATGACCATTGAAAATCGGTATACAGCCGCCAGCTTCTTTGCTGCCTGATGGAATTCTGAAGCCAAAAACAGCCACACCATAATTCGTTCATTCACTGGCACTGCTTATTTATCGGTGATGAATTCTGACGGCGCGAAATGGAACGAACGCAAACATTGGTCAGAACATGTTGTGGATCACCATCATCCAATTACGCATTCCAGCGTCGGTCAACATCACATGACAATGGGGCTTGGCTACGGGTCTAAACCAGCCGCAGTGGTGAGGGTCTCCCTTCCGAAGAGCTGCGTCTTCCCTCTTACCTCTTGTTTACGTTTATCATTCTTCCAACATCTGCAAAATGGACCTTGATGATCTTGCGAAGCAAAGTTAGGGCGTCGAGATGTCGGGGCCAGCATCCAATATTGTGCTTGAGTCGGGGTGGTTGCCTAGCTAGAACGAGCACTGCGCCACGCGAATTCCTCTGTTTTGCTGACCGGTGATGAAGATGAAGAAAGGCCTCGACTCTTTCATAAACAGAGAAGTTTATCTGAGAGTTCTTGCACAAAAGTGTTTCTAAATGACGAGGTATTTAAACGGAGTGATTAAACGGGCCGGTGGTTAAACGGTGAGGCTACTTACACCATATGCGAAATGACAATTAAGATCGATTATCTCGCAGGCCAGACTTTCTTGGGCTATTTAGACGGTTCCGACAGGATTATACTTGCTTCCGTATCTTGAGCTTATTTGCTACTGAGAATGTGAAAGTTCCTGGGAACATGGAATAATTTGCTAAAACCAAGAGAAACGTAAAAGAATCGGACCGAAGTTGGGAATTACCAGGTGCCGAGTCGTTTTGGTCTAGACTTGGTAAGGGATATTATTGATTACCGCGCTCGCTTTACTGCCAAGAACAGGGGACCGCAAGCCAAATAACTAGAAAACCATATCACGTTCAAGAGTGTACGATTTATGCTATTCCCTCAAAGCAAGTCCCGCATCTCAATAAAGGTAGCCTTATGTCGCTTTTGTTTGATGTGAGAGAGAATTTGGGGAGTGTTTATGAAGTGGCTCTTTTGGCGGCTGGTGGGGTTGTGGTGGTAGGAGCTAAACCTGATAAGTATAGCACCGTCGCCGAAGCTTACAGATTTCTGAGCCCGCGTGCTATTACCATACCTCTACTCTCTTTCCAGTAACCAAGATTGCACCTGGTCCCTTGCAGAATCGATGTGGCCCTTCGCTATGCGAACGTTTTGAGTAGCTTGGCTCTGCGCAATATGTCGGACTTCCGGGTTGCCTTTTCACGCCTATAAGCATAGCATTCAGATGCGAAGCAGGGATTTGCACTTACTGTTATATATGTCGAGCTGCTCGACTATGTGTATGTACCATAACAGTTCGTCTGATGCTCTATCGAGCTCGAAGGCAGTCTCGATGAGATTTGGCCACTTCACAGTAGCAATAGTGCCGTCCCGAAAACCTTTGATAACTGCAGTCATACCGGCGCGTTTTATAACGGAATTTTGGGTCACAAGGTCGCGAAGTTCGTTTTCAACAGGGCTAAGCTGATGGCAACATGCTAACGGGAGGCAAATTGAATGCAAAAGGTAAAGGTAGAAGCGGTGTACAGACATTTTGTTGAAATTTTCTTTCCGTGATTGAGACAGGGAACAGCGTTTTGGAATATAAAACAAATTCTCCAACGCACGGACGACTCTTATAGGTCCCGAAGTGACCGATGGACTTAGGCTCGCACGCCTCGGCGCGTGCATCATGGGTCTTTTGTGCATGAAAATAGGCTTGGGGGGACGATGTGACGAAATTGGTTTTATTAACATAGAGATTCGTTTGGACAGCATCTGGGTGACAACCGGTGATGATGGGTGGCTTGGTATGCCCGAGTCGGACCCAATTCAATCGGTACGACCATTAGGTATTGTTTTGAAACATACTCGTTCTAGTGATACCAGAGGGGAAAATCTATCGATACAAATACGAGTGGCTGTGCCGGATATCCTGTGGCTGTGTAAGAAGCAGGTTCGATATGACAAACTAATACCATATTTTCAGTACAATATAAATTACAATACTACGGACCCTTGTTCCCTATCTACTAAACTCTCTTTCTGTCGCGGGGTCCCGTCTACAAGAGGTTAAAATCCTTCTACAATGGCCCGTTTCATTCAATACATGAATACGGCTGATATGTTCGAATCAGAACAGTATTCGAGAGAGCTACCGCGTACGCTTGTATCTGATCTATTTCACTACCAATGCTGTTACATCAAATCAGGTTTTTTTTAGGAGCTCGCACTTCGTCCATAAATCAACGACTATGCAAGCAAAATATCGTTTATTAGGGAAGAAGCCGAAGCTAAGCCTGAAAACCACACGTGTTTCTGGAATTGGTACATACTTCTCCATGTAGGTTCATTTCTTTTCTCCCAGAAAGCTTGCTGTAACGTTGATTGAACTAGAGGATTGTGAATAACAATCTAGAACAGGTCATAATGTCCCAAGGCACTGCGGTAGTGAATTTTTTTACTGCACATACGTTCGACTCGACTACAACGAGCCCAGAAGCGGGAAGGTAAAAGCCAATCATCTGCATAACCACCCTCACTTTAGAGACTACTGTTTATGAGCAAGGCCCTGTATACTCTTACAAATTACGACCAAGTCAAATGTGACCGGGGACCCGTCAAACGCTGACTGGACTTTTCAGAATGGTGTTCCTAAGAAACAATTGATGGTCCCATAAAACGAAGGCATCAGCTCATTCAAGTCCGCTTCCCATATTGTAACCTCAAATCAAGCAAGACTACCAATGGGAAATTCTCCGTCAACAAGTCCCGATTCGCCGACCGCGACTGTTCAGCACGCCTTAAAAACGAGTCACGCGAGAAGGGCTTATCAAAAAGTGCAGCGCAGAAAAGAGACTCTTTTTAAAAAGGCCTTCGAATACTCCACACAATGCGATGCTGATATTCAGCTCGTTGTACGGATAAGAAAGACTGGCCAGGTCTTTACTTTGACTTCAAGCACGAAAGGTTGGCCGCTCTCTGCAGAAGAGCTGGTATGTTGACCTCGCGGACGCTTTCCAATGCCTGTATATTGGCCACTGACCGACCAAGGCTTTAAACCACCCACTACCAATTCGAAAAACGACGGATGAACTTGCCAGGCAATATGAGAAACAGGGTATCTTCATTGACAAAGCCAACATCTTCAGTTCAGATAACAGCGGCGTCCAAAGCGTCGCAGAGATCAGCAATACAGATGGCCTGACGTTATGATTTCTGAGGTGCGAGATCCACAGTAGAAAGTGCGTGCGAGACTCATCGAGGGAGAATTCACACCTTGGCAGATTGTGGCAGATCGTGACGTGAATTTTCTCTTGGCCTGCTGTAGTAGCTAGGTCAGATTTACGGTAGATCATAATCCACAGTTCCTTAGGGAACTTACAGAGTTGCCTACATAGCATAGGGCATACCTACCAGGGCCCTTAATTCAATTGCATCAGGGGAACGCGTAGTATTTTGATCATTAAAGCCAGGTAAGCATGCACAAGACTTTAAGGATTCCTAGGAGGTCAATGACTTCCAGGACCGCTATCAGGTCCCCCAGGAGCATGCCATTAAGGCCCCAGGAATACAGGTTGCCTTCCTAGGAGCGATAAGTCTCCCAGAAGCGGGCAGGCCTTTTGCTGGGGGTCGGTTAACCTACGCTCGGGGTGATGAGGGCCCTCTCAGGTCACCAGGTGAATACCCCTACTATGCACGCTACACTCTTAGATCTATTCAATATAAGTGCTTCTCAAGTGGTTCGTTTCACCAGACATGGCGAAGATCCACCAAAGATGGTCTTTCGTTCAATGTCAGTGAATACAGTCCATCAGTTGCGGATTTGTAATTATTGATCTTCTTTCCAGATTTGTCCGTGGACACAGACTCTATAATACGCAACCTAGAAAGATTAACATTTCCCTATGGTTGCGATGCTTCTTGGAGAGAAAAGGGCTGAAGCTCCCAAGCGTCCACGGGCCTGTCCCTACATTTCTACTTCAAATAGTCAGAGCATATAATCAAAGCACGGGATACTGCTCGTTAAACATGACTCTAGTGTCTGAATCAACTTCAGAAATGCATAACCTCCCGACCCATAACGTGTGTAGCACCGACCGCATTCACAGCAAAATCTTTGCCACTCAGATCACAGAGCCCATATACTGGGCTTACCACAGGGAGAATTCACTAAATAAATTTTAGGATTTACTGAGGCTTCGAAGTCGGGGATCAATGGGATCCAGCCTTGGTGAATTTGAAACAACAGAATTTTTCACAGCACGTGAGGGGTACCTTCGATGGCGTTCGGTGTCGCTCCTTGTATTCTCGTGTGGGTGAGGCCGGTTCAGCCTCTGGCTTCTTCGGACGTTCGAGGTGCCGTTTTCTTGTCGGTCAGAGAGGCTTGAGCGGTTTTCCTTGCTTGAGGGGCTCTCGGACTGCTTTGAGGTCTCCCCGAAATAACGTTGTTTAACTGCGCTCAGAGTTCTTCCGGGAAATGAATCGCGGATACGACTCCATGACAGTTTTTGAGAGTCTCTATGCCTTACCAATCGACGATCCTCTTCAACGGTCCATTTCTTGCGCGTGATAGTTTGCTGTGATTGCACGGTCGTGGCTTGCCGAATAGGATTCTGTATTGATATGCTGCTTGTTGCAATGATACCATATGCGTGCTGTAACGTTTTAGTTGCAAGCTGAACAACTGCAAGGTTTTCTTTGAAAATATCGGCATCGGCGAGGTCATCGGAGAATTTAGCCTCAACAGTACTCAGGCTATAGAAACGCTTCAGAGACCTGATTGCGTTCCCAAGCCCGGCGAGATGGTCATCTGCATAGCTCTCTTCCCCATGGAATGACGAACTTCCGGCTCCTGGTTGACTCTTCTGTCTTCGTCGTGACTTAGGCGTATTCATTGCGGTTGGATTCGGGTACAGGCGGCCTTTGGTGGAAGAAATCCCTAGATCTTCCAAGGCGCTCTTCCTTTGGTTTACACTAAATTGCCCGTGGTTATGCTGGCCGCTTTGGCTGGTATGATCTTCCTCAAAGACATCGAAGACTCTCGTTGTTCCAGGTCCATCTAGGCCAGTCACAGAGGGAGTGCTACTGACTCGAGAGGAAGGATAAAGCGCAACCTCCTCGGGGTAATCGGGATAGTCGTCGGCGGCTGGTGCATCCTTAT
Organism: Aspergillus ustus; assembly: GCA_000812125.1. Lineage (NCBI taxonomy): Eukaryota > Fungi > Ascomycota > Eurotiomycetes > Eurotiales > Aspergillaceae > Aspergillus > Aspergillus ustus. The sequence continues at coordinate 37,377 of JOMC01000184.1, forward strand.
GATAGACATCAGGCGAAATAGATCGAGAGAGCTGGCCAATGTCCGATGCTGGGGATATTGTGTCAAATCAAAAAGTGTCGAAACAAATGTCAAGAATGTGACCCACCAAAATTCTCTACCCCGCGCTCTTCTTGTGGCACATTGTTCTTCAGGCTGTAGTAACCTCCTTCTCGAGTTTCTCCTGAGGCGATGAGTTGCTCTGCCACAACGACAGTCTGAGTATCAGAGCCAACTGAAGAGCTCCTTTGCGGCGAATTCGGTGTTGGCTGCCAGAAGTTTTGATGATCCAGCGTGACCATGATGAACGAGAGGATATACAAATAGAGGGGAGTTGAAGTAGACAGAATGCACATAGAAAACCGCAAATAGGGTATCCGTGGGGATATTTATATTTCAGGCCACATTATCTCCTTACGCCCGTCCCACTATGAAGTAAAACATTAGTAGATCGGCATGGCTTTCGGCTTCATAGTTAAAGCAACATGGTGGTCAGACCACATATTTTGTCAGTGCAGCTCCTCGACCCTTTGCTGTGGCCAATTAAAAAGCCGTTCAATCTCGTAGTGGATCGACTGGAGGAAGTGTTCCCAGGAGCACTAGCATGATATAGACCATGTGGCAGGCTTCTTGCTCGGAAGTCTACTCGGGCCAATAGTTTTTGTCTCCACTTTGCGTAGCAAAGCGTATCGATGCAGTCGAGGTCTAAGGTATCCACTGCGTAAGCGAATCCTCCTCTTCCTGAGTCAATTTATGGCCGTTGGCGCGCATATCACCTTGGTAAGTGACGCCTTTTAGCCGGTCGCGGAGCGTAGACCAAGGGATTTGAAATGTAGTGGCAGCTTGACGAATAGACGGTATTTCATGATTTTTAATAGCTTTGATAGCTAGTAGAACCCTACCCTCTTGCCCTGATGATTTTTGACGTTTTTCAGTGCGTTTTGGTGGCATAGTGGCTGTTGGAAGGTAGTAGGTGTGAAAACGCGACGCGTTTTGGAGAGGGGGCCAACCGGGTGGGCGGGCCGGGTAGGAATTACGTTATTCCGTGCTTTGCCCCTTTTTAAGGGAAAATAAGCACTTATATTAACATAATTAGAATTAGTTTTTCTTGGCTGAGAGCCTAAGCGGCCGAAAGAATTTCGGATAAAATTTACAAATTTTTGGATTTAGTGCTCCGCAAAGGCGCTAGCGTATCCTGATTGACCTCCGTGATGG